>CAICTM010001380.1:0-30347 GCA_903772945.1 Seminavis robusta | reverse complement strand
CACATGGCTGCAATGCTGTGTGTACTGATTGACTGTACACGATGAAAAGCATTGTTTCCATCCGACTAAACCAGCACAGCTGTGGCGCACCCATAGAGGCTCCTATTGCTAATTTCATCGAATGGATTGAATCATTCCTGCTCACCATCGTTGAGCAAAGGAAGTATGGTGACCTCTCGATGATATAATTCCAGCGTTGGCTTTATCGAAAAGACTTTTATTATGACCCAGTACTCAAATCGTGTAGAAACCTACGTAAAACTAATCACAACCAAAGAAAACTCCATAAACCACTCGATCGAAAAAGGATCGACCATGGCCAACGGCCAACTTGATACACTATCATCAGTAGCTCGAAAACACCAAACAGACAAGAACAACAAGCTTATTAACACTGCCGGTCCCATTGGAGCCTCTCAGCAACTGCAGAAAGCCCTCTACGGGGCCGAACGGCCACAACGATCGTGATTGTTGTATCAGAAAATACCAGTCATTCCGTGTAGAACCTGGTACAGTTTCTACAGGAAGATCGTCTTCGAAAATCGCAATCACACCCACAACACCAACCAACCACAACACGAAAGCACTACCGACCAACCAACCAAACTGTCCACTCCTCCCAACAAGACACTCTTTGCTGCTACGAGAATCAGTCCCCAATCCCACTCCCTACCATAGAAACGGGTCAGGCACTGGATCTGACAGCAACAACAAGTTTCTCACAAGGCAATCCAAGACGACTGAGACAAGGCACTCATTCTCATTGTCGAGCGTTAATCGAGCGGAAAATCCTTTGCAATACCATAGCAACAGGTCGTCAGCTCAATTATTGCTGTACAACAAGATCCACGTCCCTGTCCGACTCCCACTCTTCCGACCAACACGCACCTCCACGGCAAACCGAACCGATCAAGCCATCGACTCGGCAGTTGTATTGCATCGTCAAGAACTTGGAGCTCTCCCTCATTGAAATCCTATTACAATCGGGCAAGCATCAAACTCTTGAACAAACAATCCCACCAACAGCCAACCTCCTAAATCTTCGAAACATCCCTTCTAAATCTCCTGTCGCTTATATCTTCGAAACACTTCCCCTAAGTCTTCTGTCCCTTATATCTCCGAAACACTTCCTCTAAGTCTTCATCCCCTTATATCTCTGGAACATTCCCCTAAGTCTCTTGCCCTTATATCTCTGGAACATTCCCCTAAGTCTCTTGCCCTTATCTTTGAGACAAACCTCCAAGCCCCTTCAAGTCATTGACCAAGTGTACCACCTTGATCTATCTTGGTGTACAGCAGCAATCAGGCCCCTGTTGGTGTTCAAGGTTCAGGCCCCTGTTGGTGTCCAAGATTCAGGCCCCTGTAGGCGTCCAAGGCTGCTGATACTTGACCCTCTCAATGTCTTCACAACCCATAGTTTCAGTTAACTCCAAGACTCCTCTGAACTCCAAGATGTCATCTATCCCAACATCCTCCAAGAGAGGCAGTAGAGGACCTCCCAGAGGAACAACCCCAACTAGAGACCCCAAGAAAGGCAGAACACTCTTTACCAACACCTTTGAATTAGAAGAGTTCTCCAATGATGCATTATCTGAATATGACAAGTCCATTCCACTAGACAGGATGTTCTTCGAAGTCAACAGGGTCCACGTCATCACTGTGACTCGTGCTTTTGAAATATGCTGGTGTTGGTGGGACTGAGTCGATCTTAATCGAATAGGTTCGAATTCGATTTGATTTAGAGTGTGGGTTAATGTATTCCTCGACATCATAATGGGGTCTCGTTTTAGAGTCTGGGTTAATGAGACAGTTAATGGGGGTTCTCATTTTGCAGGAGAGACGTTAGGGCTTAGGTCCAAAGTGTGCCGTGGCATTAAATGTTATTGATGTCATCGCAGCCTTGAGATTTCAAAAAGAGACTGGCTATTTATTTGCTGCTAGTTTCGCCACGCCTGCCTTGTATCCATCTCTAAGTAATTGTCAAGCTGCAAACGATAATTGCTCCAGAAAATCCTTCTGCCAAACAATGAATCGACTCTGCGAGCCATTCTGTGCAGTTTTCAGGTGCTTTTGGCAGAAAAAAAGTCACCTGCCAGAGAAAAACACCCTCCTGGCAGAAAAAAAACACCTCCCGGCAGAAAAAGCTATGCCGGCTTTCGGAACTGCAGAGTTCGAGGGCTTCTGCAGAGTGCACGCCAGCCTGCTTCAGGAAAAAAAGTGTTTCTGCGGACTCAAAAAGGGCGTTTCTGCAGAGTTTTTCATTCCCAGTGCTGCTGCACCAGAGAGACAACAAACTTTCTGCTACGTAAACGAACTGGTGGGCGTGGACATTCAGACCATTGCCTTTCAAGAAACACAACTAGACATGACGCTCCAGACCATCATATGTGCCGCACCCCAAAGGCACATAGAAGCCCTGAACAATGACGCAGTGATAAATCTACTGGGACTGTACACCGCCAACGACGCAAACACGCAAACCACTCGAGTCCGAAAGGCCATGTTTGTGCCCTTCAAACTGGCGGGCCTCCTGATTGGAAAGGAATTCCCGTCCGAAAGAAGTCCGAGAGAAATTCAAAGAGCAAGTGACCGACCGCCTGTTGCTACTCACTGGAGCCCAGACGGACGAAGAACTCCCACCAATCTACCACGAATTGGCGGCACGGACACAAGGGACGTCAGAACGCATGTTGTTACAGCATGAGACGGACACAGTGGCTGGCCAGATGGGTTTCAATGCACCGCTCATCTCACCACAACACAAGATCCCGTTCAAAGCGTGGAAGTTTCAAAGTGACGCCTTCCACTCCATAGGAACTGGCCTACTCCCTTTCACAGTGACGCCACCTGGAGCTATGTCACTGGTAGGACAAAAACAGTTGGCAGAAGACACTGCCCGGGCCAACCAATACGACATGAGTGGTGATCCTGTCAGCAACAGCATCAGCGCATCAGACGTACGGCAAACGAAAAACCCACATGGGTACATGCAACAGGATTGGACGGAAGCTACGGCCCAATTGAAGGCCTTCGGCCCCATATTGGGCGTCATCTTTGGAGCAACACACAACAACGTGCGTGACTACAAGAGCTTCCTTCTGGAGCATGAGCGGCTCGCCCCAGCACTTCAGGCCACGCTCAATCGATCCTACGGATCTAGACTGGCACCATCCGTGATGGTGCTGCATGTCCAGCTCATCTACCGAGCCTACTTCGTGAAGCAGCTCTCAGTTCGCACGACTACGAGCATCCCGGGCTCAAACTTGCTGGTCAATCTCGAGGCCTTCGAGCTCAGTAACAACGTGAGCTGGGTGCCCTCCGTGGACAACATCCCAGCACTAGTACATCTCTGGGGATCCAACCAACAAGGCAACAATCGTCAAAACTGAGGACCACTGGCTAACAACAACAACAACAACAACAACAACAACAACAACAACAACAACAACAACAACAACAACAACAACAACAACAACAACAACAACAACAACAACAACAACAACAACAACAACAACCACGGTAAGGGACCATGGTTTATGCCGCTCTCGTTTGTCGTTCTTCTTTGCCGGTCAGCTTCCTTTTGTCTCACACCGAATCGTTCCTGTTTCACTTTGTCATCAAGTTCCGTCCCTTCCTGTTGTCCTTGGACGTTTGGCTCAGGCCAAGACGATCAAGAAGGCGGATGGCACCTATCGTCCTTTGTGTAATTTGCTGTCTCCGTTTTTGAATCAAACCGGTACTGACCAGATTGCTGAAGTGAACAACAAGGCGCGTGCCAAATCCTTTCGTCGTGACGCTGAACAGACCCTCAAGCGCAAGGCCGAAGATGAGCGCTACAGCTTGTACCGTCGCAATCGTCAAAGCCCTCGCTTTCGCGACGACTCTGATGCTGCTGCGGAGAACGCTGACGAGTGGCGTGAGCACGCTCGGGCCCAGGTGACCAGCAACATCAAGGCGGCTGTGGCTACCATCAAGACGGGAGGACCCATCCTCAATTTGGACGTGGTTGCCCCTGTCGCCTGGCCGGTTCCCGTGGTGGTTCCAGCCGCCCCAGCCGCCGCCGCTGCTCCCGCCGCTGGCGCAGAGGATGAGTCCTCGGACGAGGGAGAGGAGTAAGGAGAATTGGTGTGGTAGCGGCGATGCTGTCACTCTTGATCCTTTCACATGCGACGATGTTGGACCTTCTATTGTCCTTGTCGCTCATTTGTCCTGCGAAAACCCGACGTCTTCTTGTATATCACTTGAGACATGGTCGACCCAGGCAGCGGATCAAGTCTGATGTTCCAAAACTCGGAATTAGCACTTCGCCGATCAATAATAGCACCTCTTCTTCTTCTGTACTTGTCCTTCCACGTGATTTCCACTCGCATGTCTGGCGTAGGCAGTTCTTCTTCATCCAAGTGAAGGTCTCGTAGTTCATCTTGTAGACCCTGAATCAGTTCCCTGATCTGCCTTGCCCTGACCTCACGTCGTCTCCTGTCTCTGTTGTTCCTATGCATGGCTTCTGAGTTGTGTGATGGATGTGGACGTCATTCAGGTTCGATCCCACTAAAGCGATCTTTGCCGGATGACTCAAACGCCGGTCCCTCCAAACGACCATCGTTTGCAGGGACGCGCGCCGGTCGAGCTTCTCAAATGACCCCCACCGCACAAAGTCCCCACGAACTCTGCTTATAAAGCTTGAGAGTATTTCAGCGCGGTGGGCTTGATCTTGTCCAATCTAGCGTATAGATCCTGCATATCTGAGGAGCCAGCATCGCTGGCATGTTCAGTTCTCCATCTGTTGACGGCGTGAACCAAACGCTCCGGAACCTGCTGGTTCATGGCATGGGCGGTAACGCCTCGACGCAAGGATCTGCTGATTCCGAACTCCTCTCGGATGTCGACTCCTTCTCTAAACAGCTGGGGCTTGCGGGCAAACACCTTTTCCAGAGTCAAGTGGAACATCTCTTCGAATTCTCCAAGCACTGGTGTGGTGAGTCTCATTTGGAACAAGAAGCCGCCATTCTGGTGGTCCACCTGAGCCAAGTGATCGCAATATCGTCGCACCCACTCTCCAGGAACCAACCCAGTTCCTGACGTTCTTTCAGCAACGGGTATTCGAATCTTGTCTCCCACCACCGTGTTGTTCTTGGTGCAACCAGCTATCACCAGCTCGAAGTGGGGAGCATAAGTCAAAGCCAAGGGTCCATTGGCATCCATGAACCCCATGCTCTTGTAGGTCCCAATGAACTCCAAGATTAAGTGCTCTTCACCGCACAACACTGCGCAGAAACCACACATGAATCAGGTTCCAGCTAGGGCAATGTCTCGAAGGGCATCCAAGTCCTTTAGATGGGCAGGTTTTGCATCCTCTTCCCACCATTCTTCGTCCAGGATGGACTCAATTTCCAACATCATCTCGATGGTAATGGGCTCATCTCGCTTGATGACCTCACCCATCCGACGGTGCAATCCGGTGGCAAAGCGCCCAAAAAACATGCCGTGGATCGGTGCTGAAGATATCCAGGTTTTGTTCTTCAAATTTATGCCCACCGCCTCTCCCAAAGCAGACACACTGGCTTGACTGTAATTTGTGATTGCTCCCCTGATTCGTCTGATGGTGGCCCACTGCACTTGGTCGTCATATCTTCCCTCGTCCATTGACTTGTCAAGCATTGCTACTGCGGCTCCCATGACCATGACGTCTCTCAACGGAAAGGGGCCCAGAGGGCCTAGAATTCCTCCTTCCAGACCGAACTCGTCTTCTGTGGCTTGGATTAGCTTCAACAAGGACACATTTGCTCGGACAGTAGATGTCTCTCGGGACCAGAAGGCGTCGAGGCTAGCTCGCCTCATGAACTCCAAAAGCTTCGCGTCTTTCACAGAGAAAGTAGGATCGGAACCGATGAGGTTTCTGTAATGGCACACTTCACACTGATAAGTGGTCAACATGTGATCGCCGTTTCGTCCAACCAAAAACCTATCACCGTCCTTGTCCTTCATGATCTTGTTTCCGTTGTCATCGAGGACCACCTTGATAGGGAAAGGGGTGTCTCCCAAGGGAGTGAAGCAGCTGCCACACCAAGCGTTCTTACACGGATCGAAGTTTCCACGCGTCGCTGAATAGTTGGCGCAGAAGATCCCTTGTGTCGTTGTGATCCACTTCCGGCAAGTAGGAACTTGACAAAAGCCCTCGCAATCTGTCAACCAAACTCCTTCGTTCCTCAAACCTTGGCGAATGAGTGAGATAAGGCAGGCAAACAAACATTAGCAGGGGCTCGTACTGGTCCTCCAGAGACCACCACGCGGGGCAGGTAAGCTTGAAGTATCGGTCGGAAGCTTTTCCCATTTGCTTTCTCCATCTCCCAGTCATGAGGCGTGGCACGATCACAATTTGGAGAGAGTCCGGGCGCATGTGTCTGCACGACCGCAGCCTTTCAGCTACCAAATCCGCCGCCGCTGGAGCAGGTGTCCAGACCACTGGACCGTCATGGTCGATCTTCTTGAACCAGTCGTTTTCGTTGAGAAACCATGCCCGAGTTTTGCTGAGGATGTCCTGGACCCATTCAGACAGACCGAGCGACCGTTCCATACACGTTCGGTGTAACGGAACATAATTCAACATGGGTATCCCTCTCATCACACCAGTGTGATGTTCGCCTCGTGAGATGCCGTCCGTGCCTTGAGCAATCATGCGCTTTCCACTGACATGGACAATGTGCAGTGTGATGCCCCTTCTTAGTTCCAAGAGGCGTAGGCGCAGAACGAGCTTCATTAACAGACGACTCTTTGAGGTTCCTTTCCAGAAGGCACCCTCTGCCGTGGAATTGTCCGTGAACAATAAGACTTCGCTGTCTGCCAACTCTCCAGTTTCTGCTCGACGCTCGAGGAACGAGACCAGATTGGCTAGTTCTCTCCAGTTCGACGACAGTTTCTCAGTAGCCGTCTTAAACCACTGCCCGTACTCATAATCCACTTGGTCCGACCCAGCCTTCATCAACGTTCCTCCGAACCCAGCTCCTGATGCGTCACCGAACCCGTAAAACACAGCTGCTGTGCAAGAGGGCCGCACTCGTCGATGAGGGGGCTTGGAGGAGGAGCACAGAATCTTCAATGCTCTGATGTCGTGACTCAGCCTGGGCATTGCAGGGACATGAGAAGGAGCCTCTGGGTATGTATCATCTGTTTCTGGACGCTTAGAATCAGATCTTCACCCCTTCTGGTCCCGATTTGGTCTCCATCCATCTATTGTCAGATGCATCCCGGTGAGATACGGCACAAGTGACTTGTACGTCTGGGTCACGTAGTTAAGAAAGCCTCTTATTTGCATGAGTTTCTTCATATCGAGTCTAGTCGGGTCGTCCTTCATCATCTTGTCCAAGGCTGCAACGTGTGACCTCAGTTTGGTCCACTTGTCATCGCTTACAAGAGTGAACACACCAAACTTGGTGTTGATGACGCATCCAGCCCAGGCACCTGGATCTTGTCTGCTGTCTCTCCTCTTCCTGACTGCATCCTGGATGCCCAGCCAGTTGAGAACACTTGCGGCTCTCCGTCCTGCTTTCCAAGCCTCCCTTTTTGAGCACCCTGTTGGTCTTAAGTCATCGACAAAGGTGAAGAGATCGGCTGCGACCCTCCATGCGACAGTCCATTTAGATTCGTCTGTTTCTTTTGAACCTGTGTCTTCAGGAGAGTCCTGAGAGTCTATTCGTCGGACCTTGGAGACCCATGGTACCGAAGGGGAGTATGTTTTCATACCGGGCAGGTTCAATCGGACCTGCTCCCAGTAAAAAACGTTAGACTCGTCCTTAGGGTCGCCACGTATGATCTCTTCTGCATACTGCATGCACAAGCAGGCTTGATATGGGGACCACGTGAGACCCATAGCAATCCGATTCCATGCCAAGATGACTTTGCTGGTTGCTCTGGCTTGATAGTGCGAATCAGCGGGTATTCGCAGGTCATATGGGGAAAGGTCTACTCCGCAATACTTTCTCAGTCTAGGGTGCATCATGAAATTCAGGAACATCTCTCCGATATCAACATCGCACATGTATGTGCCATCTTCGACCGCCCTGAGATGTGTTTCAACCGTGGGCAAGAAGAAAGACGGAATCCAGACTGAAGCATTCAGTTGGCATTTGGTCCCGTCATAGACCAATCGGATGTCATCTTCTCCTTTTGGCACGTCAAAGTACGTCATGAGAGAAACGGTGTCCTTTTGAGTTGCTATGTACCCTGTTAGTTGCTCTAAGCTCTCTTCTAGTAGTTACTGTTGCTATTGAGATACTATTGAAAAAGTGGGTGGGCTCTGTTTCCATGCTATTTCTACTGGCATGAAATTCTAGTACAGAGGTACAGGTTCAATCCCTAATCGCGAATCCCCAACACACTCCTGTGGTCGTCGAGCTTGTCCTAGTCGTCGACCATGCTTACTTACTTACTGCGCTTAGCGCTCCTTCTTTGAAGGGACCTTCTTGTCCGACCGTGACCCTCCTTCTGAGTGCCCTGGCTCTGAGTGTTCCACAACACCCATCAACTTGTCCACGTTCTGTTTGAACAGTCGACCTTGGTTCGGCTTCGTCCAGAAGGGAAGTCCGCAACCATATCATCAGTTGGACACCAGTCCACACTGATCTCCTTCTTTCGACTCTGTCGCTCACAAGAAGTACCTAATGTTGATTGCTTCGTTCGTTTACTACTAGAAGCTTGCCGTTCTTCTCTAGAAGAATGGCACTCTGTTGTCCTGATAGACTATAGTTTCTTAACTACATAGCCTTGCTCCGAAGGAACTGCCTCGTCCAAAGGATCGATGGCATCAGGTCATCAACTGCTACAGTTCACTCTCAGTTGAGTTCTCGTGTTCAACTTCTGTTCGTCGAAGTCGATAATGGGAACCGGTGCCCATGGTCAAACCACCCCGGTATGACCCCTCATGTTTGGATGGACTGCGAAAGAACCATCAACATACCATTTTAATATGCCACTTCCGTCGGCTTGAGAACTAATGGTAGTTTCTAGTACATCTAATGTACTGCATGAGGTGTACTAGTTTATCCCAATCTGGCTATCTGGTTCCTTGACTCTAGGCGTAAGGAACGATATCGCCGTACCTGTGTCTGGTCGGCTCTCTTCGTAGCGAATAACACCTTAGCCACCAGGCTGTGAAGGTGTCTGCCTTGCTCGTTGGGAGCTTCTTGCAGGATTCGTCTACTATGAATAGGTCTTTCGGGGCTGCACTACTTCTAGTTTTCGTGCCCCCTTCCTCTGGCGATGCCTTCTCGAAGGCTTCCAGGATTTCATCAACGTACTTGTACATCGATACGTTGCATTGACCCTTCGTCGTGAAGTCTATGGTCATGCCAAGATACGTGTGGACCTTTCCTCGGCTCACCGTCATCTCTCCAGTGCCGTCCTCGAAGATGCTTTCGTATTCATCACGAAGCACTTGGATCAGCTGGTCGTTAACCTTCGAGTCCTTGTGGCTAAGCTTACAGTCGTCTACATGCCAGCAGACTGTTGTTGCTTGCCGTGCACCATCCTGTTGGCTACACATGGGTCGTAAGGATTAATCTTAAATCCGTTCCGGACCATCGTCTTCCGGAACTTACGGTAGTATAGTAGGCTAGCTACCATGTGCCGTAGATGGCATTCAAGCATGCAGTAGCAACTGCTTGTTGCCTTTCTTATCCGTTGTTACGAACGGTTTGTAGACATCTGGGGCTATTTCACACAGCATGTCTATAGTACTCCTCTTATCTAATGATTACCATATCTTTTTCTTCCTCGACTCGTGTCTGGTATGAAGGCGTTCGGGATGTCAATTACTGCCACATCCCTTTCCTCTTCAGCGTCGATTATGCAGAGAGTAGCACTGCTTCTGTCGACACTGTTGGCGAGCTTGCGTCTTCCTTGGAGATAAGTCACGCTGTTTGTTGCCTCCTGCAACCGCTCGGCCTTTGATCTTCCCGTTCCTTTTCAACTTTAGGAACAGGTGTGACTCTAGGATACTCTTGCGTTCCATATCGCTGAGTTCTTCCATTTTTCTTCGGACGGAAGGTATCCCTGAGATGTAACTGTTTCATCTCGGCAAAGGCTGCATCGTGCGCTTTGTCTTCCACTCCTTGAGTCCAGCCTTCAATGACAACTGTGTCATGATGGCTGCTACCACATCAGGTTCTTCTTCTACCTGTGTGTAGAACATGTGTGCATCTGGGTGCAAGACACGTTCAGTTGTATGGACGTTTGGCGTCTCATACTTCTTTCCATCAAAGCTGGGAATATACGATTCCTTTGCTTGTGTCCTCACTCTACTAGACCTGCGCACTCCTGGCGTCTGCTCAGGTGCCGCTTGGGTTTCAACACCCACTCCTGGGATCTGTTCCAGGGGCTGTTGTCCGTAGTAGGTTCCGGTTCCTCTACCGTTTCGACGATAGTTGTGTAACCGGTTCCGTTTCGATTTTCGGTTCAACGCCGATTTCATCATTCGGTTCGTTGACTATCGATTCGTCGTCGTTATCATCTACCATTTCGTCAATGGTTTCAGCATCCGCGTCCAGGTCCTCATCGGTTTGGATCATTGGTAGTGGGGGTGCGTCATTGCTTTCTTCCCTTCCACTCCTGTGATCTCGACATCACCAATGGGTCTATTTTTTCGATCAGTAAAAACGAGTAGTTTAGGCTGATCTTTTCCTAATAGATTGACTCTAGCTATCACTGTGTCGGGCATTGGGATCTTGTCCCATGAATGCCGAGTAATTTTCTTGCCGGAGCGGAGGCTCATAAATTTGTAGCCTCCTTGCTTATTTCCGCTCGTTCCCATACAGATGGCCGCCTTTGTTGCGTCCTACCATGCTGTTACGGGGCGAGTCTTCTTCATGCACCTGGCAGTAGTCTCCGAACTGCAGGCTCAGGTGCTTTTTATAGTCCAGGGACTCTCCCATCATTATCATACGGGGGCTCATTGTCTCGCTGACCCCCGCCTTACTTGGAAAGTACGTCAACTGTTTGACGACTTGTAACACCAAGTTGACGGTTAATATTTTTGGCATGCGCGTAAACGGTAGGCTATGCCGGACAGCTCGTGTCCTTTCCTTGACTACCCGGATTCTACGTTCGATCTCGGGTACGTGCTCGTTAGCACTGGCAACGTTCACTACCATCCACCCGGCATTGCCATGATTGTGTTGGACAGAGGCTCAAACTCATTGTCCACATGAATGGTCGTGATTCTAAAACCACGAGCCTTGTAGAATCGATGACCTCCTGAACTGCTTCTAGATGGTCTCTAGCTTCCTGTTGGGCAGGTGTCTAGATGTTGTAAAATCGATTTTACGGCTTAGCGTTAACAGGAACGGAATTCCTGCCACAAAGAAAATGTCCATCGTTAGGAACACATCCTTGTGTAATTGCAAAAAGTCTCTCGGCACTTTCATTGCATTGCCTGCCACTGCGTTCGGTTTCGTTCGAGTGGTCTTGCCTTTCAACGCATCAATATCCTTGCCCCATATGGCTTGTGCCGTGTCGATGTCTTCAACGGTCACTGGGCAATTTGCGATTTGATTGCTCATAATCGCCCATCGAAAATCTTTAATCGATGGATAGACGAGTTGCTTATATAGCAGCTTCGCCCTTGATGCGGCTTTAACTTGTCGTTTGCTGAAGCCTTCCTTATTTTCGGCGACAGTATTCACAAGTGCCTTCCCTTTTTTCCTAGGGTCATGAACGTGTAATCCTTCACTGTTCATTTCGTATACTACGTCCGGTAGGCCTGGTCTAATGACTGTGTAGTTCCTTTCGGACAGTCATAGACGATGTTGCAATTCTTGCGGACATTCTTAACAGATAAGATGTTCGTGATTCCTCTTTCATCGAACCATACTCTCTGTTTGTGGCCAGCTAACTTGGCTGTGTGCTGGACCTTCAGCTTGCCTCCGGTACTCTTCACTGTAATTGGACGATCGGCTTTCCTGATGTCGGTAACCATGTCTTTATTACAGAATAAATCCAACGTGGACTGGTTGTCCAGTAGCTGGACCTCTCTCATATCTATGTCGTCCAATCCTTTTGTGTGGGCGACTATGCCTTGCTTAGTCGGTTTCTTCGTTCCGTCCGCGAACAGCGGTACGTCGAACGTAAAGAAACGTTTCTCGACTTTCTCGTCATCTGACTGCGTGATGTCAGAGTCGGCATCATCCTCTCTCAGGGTTGTCAATGCTGTCGTCATTTTATCTTGCAGCTTGCTGATAGTAGCTAAGGTTCTCCTTTGAACGCTACTAGAGCTTTTCTTGCTCGACGTGCTTGACTTGCTACGTTTGCTCGACCTAGACTTGTCATCGTCGTCTTTGTCTTTATCTTTGTCTTTATCTTTGTCTTTATCTTTGTCTTTATCTTTGTCTTTATCTTTGTCTTTATCTTTGTCAGGACAGTGCGAGGCTGGATGTCCTTTATCGTGGCAGGAAAAGCATTCTTTCTCTTTCCAGTATTCTTTATCATAGCTTGCGTTTCCGCGGCCTTTTCCTCTGCCACCACCCCGTCCTCTCCCGCCTTGTGCTGTCTGAGCAAAGGAGCTTCCGTGGGAAGTGGACTGTCGTGGGGTGTTACTCTTGGTGTGTTTGTCCAAAAGGTGTAATACCTCATGTAGCGTGTGGGGATAGTTATCAGTGCCTTTGGCAAAGTCGTCCCTCAGGTTCTGTTTAAGCTTGGTATTTTCGGCTAAACTATTTGTTAAGAAGATGTAACTATAGTACCGTTCCTCTGCGTATGCCGAGACTGTCTTCTGGTCTTTGACTCCCAGGTCAGCGTATTCTGTGTCTGGGTGGAGTAGGTTGGCCGTATGCAGCAGCGCTGCATCGTAAGGTCGGCTATTTCATTAACGAGTTTTGCTTTTTCTATCGTTAGTGTGCGTAGGCTACCGAGAGTCGGGTCATTGGTGACTGCGGTTATCTCTGATTCTAGTAGCCGTAGGCTTGCTTGGGTTGCCGTTAGGAGACGAGTGTTGTTCGCAGCACGTCGTACCTTCGCCGTTTCAAGCCTGTTCCGGGTCTCCTCTGAGTACACCGGTGCTACCAACACTGTCTTTTTCAGGTTGCGTAGCTCATTGCTCATGTCGTCACCCATCGTTTGTCCAACGTGGATGACGATCTTCTCCCATGTGCGTATCATCTGGTCTGCCGTTCCAGATCCAGTTGTACCGAAGTTAAACACATGTTGGTCGAGGGCTTTGCATGAACCTTTCTGCTGGTTCGACGATGGGTTGGTTCTTCCATGCCCTCGTGCTTTGCCGACTCCTCGGCCACCTCGTCCTTTACCTCTACCGCTCATTGTCTATGCTACGGTAGGTGGACTATTTCAATTCGTTGTTTTTTGATTGACTAGCTCTTTTAATTTAAGTTCTCGTCCGACTACTTATTCGTCTTATGGCTATGGGGCGATAAACTTCAAATTATACTCCTGGCTAGGGAGTGTTAAATTTATTTACTAAAGATCTTGCAGGGAGGGAACGATTGCTTCACACACTGTGCGGTCGTTTCCACTCCGAACCCGTTTCTTTGTATTGTTGATTCCTTGTTGGGTGCCTTTCCTTTGGCCCCTGCGCTGGCACTATGGCTTTCGCGCTTGTTGTTGGCTCTGACAGTTCCGGCTGGATGCTGTCGGCTCTCCTATCGATGGCTCTCCTCGCCAATCGACCTGTCGGCAATCCTTGTGGATTCTGCCGACGAAACTCTCTCGCGTCGTCGCGATCCGTCCTCGGATCCTTGCGTCGTCGCGGTGCTGTCGATCCTTCGACAGTCTTTCTTCACTCGTGTGCCTTCAGTTCCACCGAAGGGCTTCTCTGTTGCTGTCGATGCTTCGACAGGCTTGGTCTCTATCGATCCTCTTCTTCGGCACGACGATCCTCGGTCGTCCGATCTTGATCTCACGTCGCGTTCGGCGTCGGCTTCGGCGTCGGCCGATACTCGCTCTTCTTGCGTTCTTCTCTTCGCGTCGCGATCTTCTTGCTTCCTGCTACCGTTGACTCGATAGGCTCCTCGTCGATAGTAGACCGCTTTTTCAATAGTATGTTAGTTGCTCTAAGCTCTCTTCTAGTAGTTACTGTTGCTATTGAGATACTATTGAAAAAGTGGGTGGGCTCTGTTTCCATGCTATTTCTACTGGCATGAAATTCTAGTACAGAGGTACAGGTTCAATCCCTAATCGCGAATCCCCAACATACCCCCTGTCCACCACCTTTTGAAGCTTTTCAGCTACCAAGCATCTTGTCTTCTCGTTCTTCTCGCGCTGCTGGTATTCCCAGAAACTGGGAGCTTCACTAAGGAAGTGGACAAGCAGTCCGTCTCGAATGAGGTGGAAAAACTCCTCCTGCCACCGCCAAAAGAAGGGTCGTGAACCGAAGTCCCATTCCCACCAGCTTGCTGCCATAGCTCTGGTTAGACAGTCTCTGGCCGCCAAAAGATCCATGCGCTTTTCAGTGGACTGGTGTTGCTTCCCGAAGCAGTCTTCATGCCACTTGGAATATGCTTTCCTTCCTCCCCCTTTCCACAGATAGCGGGGGAGTTCGTGCACCTGTATCTCTCCCGACTCATTCCTGACGCGAACCAGCCTGGTACCATCTCGTCTGACCAGCTTGGACGTCCGCTTGGAGACTTCCGGTGGTGGGAAGGCGTAGTTGTGGAAGTGATTTCCTCGATGCTGCTGGAACGGGAGCTTGTGTTTGTCACCAAACCACTTTACAAAGTCCCTCCTCAAGTGTGACTTCCACCACTTTATGACTCTCTTGAGGAGGAAGTTCATGATCAAGTCCATGGCACCTGATTGTGACCGATTCCAGTGCGCGGGGCCTTCGTCTAAACAGTGCTCTGTCCACAAGTGGGTCGGCACTGCAGCACCGTCATTTTTGACTGCTTTGCGTTCACGATCGTCCAATCGGATCGCACTCTGATCCACCTCGACCTTGGCCGACGACTGATGTAAGGATGGTAGAGCAGTTTCCTCGAAATCAGAGTCGTCGTCAGACTCGAGATCGAAATCTGAGTCGTCATTGGAGGACACAGATCCTGGACGAAGCTTTGGAATCGAGCAATCGGAGGAACTACCATCACTGTCATCATCGCAGCAACCGTCAGGGCGCCATCCCGAATAAGGAAAAGGGAAAAGAACCCCCCCCCGTAATCACATCCACCGGAGGGAGCAAGAGATCCTGATTGACCTCCAAAACAGTACGCAAACACGCCAGTGGAACAAAGTGACGCGGAATGCTCTCATCGAAAGGGTGTGGCTGTGCCTCGCCAATGTCAAACGCTTGTAAAAGTTCTCCAAAGGTGATCTGCTGAATACCCCAGAAACCTCGTCTGCAGAAACGTGAAGGAGTCAGGATAGAGGTGGCAGTTGTGGGTCGACTCGGCAACAGACCACGGCCGTGGTAAACAGGAGCGCCAGCGGCGTCTTCAGCCACCTGCAGCACCACCGGAACCCGAAATGAAAGAATCTCGGGGATGGGAGCCCGATCGGTACAAGGAGCACCGAACGACAGAATAGTACTGACGTCACGTTCCAATACAATAGGACGGATCGAGGGCCCGAAGCCATATCCTGTGCAGTACACAGGGCAAGACGTAGCCGTGACACCGCCACACGAGTCATGACCAAGGTCTGTGCGGGTAGTGGTCCAACCATCGGGAAGGCCTCGAGGACGTTGGGTGGACCAGACACACTTGACACCCCTGTGCTGAATGAGAGTCAGCTGACTGAGGGTCAAACGCACGTTCGTTAACAACATGACAGGAGACACCACAGGATCTTGAAACAAGGAAGCCACATTTTCCACGACCTCTAGTGCAACATCAGAAAGCTTTGTCCAATTTAGAACTGCCTGTGATTGTCCCTTCAGGACCACTCGGTCAACCCGAATCGAAGGACATCCGTCAACAGCCAGAAGCCAATCTGGATTGTCGGGATCCAAGATTAGCCATGCCGGAACTGGAATCAACGTGGGTCTGGTGGAACCCACCACTGTTCCACGCAGAGACTTGTTGTCGACTTTGACACGTTCATGGAGATGTGGTGGAGTTTCAGCCGAAAAGTCAGCAGGAGTTGAACGCGACTGGGGCTTCATAGAGGTAGGCTCAGCCGGGACTGTCGCTTCGCTAGAAACGGGGGTCTCAACAGGAGTATCCATTTTGTCGACAAGCATCGATGCAGGCGGCTGAACATCCGATCGCTTGGAGAACACCTTCGGTGGAGGAGGTTCAGGCTCCGGTCGCTTGGAAACCACAATGCGTGGTGTGGAATCCAATACGACCTTGCCTACTTCCTACTTCTTCTTCTCAAGTGCAGCAAGACGATTTCCACAGGATTGTTTCCACGTCTTCAGTTCAGCCGAAAGAGTAACCACGTCTTTTTCAACCAATTTTGTTCCTTTAGTCGAGTCTACTACTGACTTCTCGAGAGCGACCACTTTAGACAGGTCGACACGATTTTTCATGATGAAGTTCGTCATAGCCGTCGTGGTAACGTGGTGTGCCTTGTACTTCGCTTCCTTGAGTTCCTCCATTCGGATGTGGACTTGAAGAAGAGCCCAGATAATTTTGGCCTTTGTGGCATTGGACGTAAGATCGGAGAGCCCGGACACCACCGTGTGTGGAGCAACCAGATAGTCCGCGACTGACCTTGTGTGGAAACCAAGGAATGTCCATGCTCTAGTGGGCTCATAGTCACACTGATCGACCAGTTCATTGCGCCATTCGGTAATGAAGTTTAGCCAGTCAATCACGTGATTTAGAGCTTCACTCAATGTTTGCCGAGCCAGGTCTGAGGCTAGACCGGAACTGTCGATGGCACCCTTCAAAGTCTTTACCCGTTTGCGGCACTTGTTGATGATATCCTGTCGAACCGGATTAGTTTGGCGTGTGGAGAAAGCACTAAACGTCTTCATCCGCCACCCAAATCCCTCTTCTGGTTCAACCACGCACTTGTTTGTCTCTGTCTTGGCAAACATGTACAGTGGTGCTGAGTGATCTAAAGCTGCCAACAAATCCACTTCCAAAGGCGTTGAGTGAATGCTTTGTGATGCACGAGCCTTGTCTGCATATGCCTTTCCGTTGGCGAATTCGTCTTGGATACAGCAGATTAGAGTGAGCACATCCGCATAACAAGCCGTAGACACGTTCTTGATGTCTTCTCCCAAGACCATCAGAACATCTTCTTCGGATCCAATGTTGTAACCATTGAACTCATAAGTATTTAGGCCCGTCATCCTTCGACGAATGTCGCTGCAATTTTCTTCCAAGTCAGAGATCTTGGAATCCAGATCTCCGTCGAATTGTCGACGATTTAGCGAAGCAACATCGGAAGTGATGTTGTCCACAATGATCTGAAGACTCTTCAGATGAGAATTGATTTCTGCATCCTTGGCCTGGTCAAAACGTGTTCCCAAAGAGGTAGACGACATACCGGATATCGGAGTTGCTGGTGCACCTCCTCGATGGTCTCTCCACTTGGATTCCAGAGTCGCCACCCTATCTTGCAAGTTAGGCGTGGTCTTCTTGTAGGCTGCCGTCAACTGTAAGAAATCTCTGGTTCCCTTGGTGAGCTTTACACCAAGATTAGAAACCCCGATGCTAGCGTCTTCTGCCAAGGCTTCGCCAGCTGCTGCCAGATCCCACAAGATGGAATACTGGGATTCCATTTGCTGTTTGGGGCAGTCCCCCACTTTGGATATGAGCATCCTCAAGCTCGAACCCAAGTCTCCAACAAGATCGAGTCTTTTCAATTCTTGGTCTTGTTGATGAACCAGCGCTGCTCCTAGAGACTCGAGTTGGTTCCTTTGATCCCGTACAGACGTGAGAAGTGCTTGTACGAGGTCCTTTACTGGACCATCTTGAACTTCCTTGAGAGCGTCTTTGAGGGGTTTTTATTGATGCCACCAGCAAGAGTTTGTTCGAGCTTTGCCTGTTCACGAGCAACTTTCTCTTGTTCTTGCTTGATATGAATGTTCATCTTCATAGGAGTGGCCACATTGCGGAACGACGTAGCCAATTGCTTGACTGTCTTGTGTACCGGAGCTGAGGTAGCCCATGATACCGAGGCAGGCACCTCAGCCGCAAAACCTCTTACTGATGCAATTCGATCCTCGAACGCTGTACAGAGAGCGTCAATTGGCTGATCAGATACACTCCAAGATCTGATATCCACTTGGACTTCTGTTGGACATTGCGATAAGTTAACTGTGGGTTCGACCCAGGCAAAGTGCTTCTTCTTGTCTTTGTCTTTCACGAACCCATCCAGCCTGACCTTGAATCTGTGGGTTTTGTGAGAGGCAATTCGACACGCCCCGCTCAAGCAGATTTTGCCACCCTTAATTCCTCCTATGATGCCACCGCAATGGAGGTCTCCAAAAGTACTGCCAACGACAACAATCCTCGCCAAGATGCCTTGCTTACCTGCTGCTTCCTCTCTACTCAGAGTGCCAGTAGAGGGGCGTCCCGCGCGACCTTCATTGATGGATGTTCCTCTTTGCTCGCTGAGAACCGAGGGCAGAACCACATCGCCAACTCTCTCATCTTCAAGAGGAGGAGGAGGATTGAGGTTCACGCTACCCAAGTCAAACTCAGTTTCGCTGCCCACAATTTCAACAGCCGGCGGATCGGAGCCGCGGCTATCAAAGGATCTGGAATCTTTCATATTGCTTCTATCGTATCTCTTACGTATCAACTCTTTCACTTCCGACCACACGTGGTCTTGACCACTTTCAAGCTAGCGACGGCTTGTTGTTGATCCAGAATGGGGCACTACACCTACGGCGTTTATCTTTCTACTGAGGAAGTCTATTAAAACCCCCACGTAAAAAAGAACAGTGAGCCGAGTACGCACCGGAGGTGGGTGGAGGCAGAGCAACCCAGCAAAGGAGTTGAGGAGAAAAAAAGCGATTTCATGGCGTTGAAATGAAAGATATACAGAAAAGCGGGTGGAGGAGAGGCGGCGAGACGGACGAAAGAAAACTTCTGCAGAGGACATGGGATGTACTTTCAGGCTGATCAATGCCAGATAGCTCAACCCATGTCTATGCAGACTCAATCAAGCAGCAGGCAAGATGGATCTTGACAAACAAATATTGTGAGGCTTGTTTTGGATAGAGTCAAAGCGAGTGACCAAGTCATCTCAGTAACTCTAATCCAAATTGTGCCTTGAATCCTTCTCTGATATCTGTATCTAGCCTTAACCCTGCTTAGCTAGGGCGCGCTTGGGCCTTGAAGTGGACTTTGATGAGATGCTCCAACTCGACCAACGAAAAGGACGGAGCCAAGCTAGATTTGGAGAAGCGGCCTTTATTGGTGCTAACATGGAAGAATTCTCATTGGGCGGTGTCACCCGGGACACAGGACAACTCCAAGAAGGTATTACTACTTGTCCCAATCATTTTGCGACCGACGACTCTGTGCAGAACACCCAAAATTCTAGTGAAAGCCCCGGAACAAACAGGGAAAACTACACCAATCCCTTCAAACGACGATTTATCTATGGACGACAACAGTGCCATTGCAAAAAAGCCTGTTAACCTTCAAGATGAGGACACTGACGATAATATACGTCAGTCTCTAACAAACTTACTGATGAAGCATTTATTTAAGCCTTTTCTACCAAAGCTACACAAATTTCTGTACCGTAGACAAATAATTATTTAGGCCCATTTTATTGATTTAACTGTAATGCACCTAAAATGGCACTTTTAAATAAGCCCTTCCCTATTGTACTTAAAGGAAAATTGTAAAGTTCTTTTTTTCAATCACACTTCAAATTGCAGAGTTCTTTGCTTTTAACAAAATGTCTAAAATATAAATGTGCTATATTTAGATAGCATAATACTCACCTAGTAGATTCTAGCAAATTAAACAAATTAATAATTATACCAGCAAACTAGAATATATTATACAATGAAAGAAAACAATCTAGCTAATTAATAGCTCTGTATGCAGCTGATAGCTAAAAGAACCATTAGTAGATATATTGATCCAAGTGCTACTTGAGCAAGTTTAACACTGTGGATCTCATGGCAATGAGCCATCACTACGAACTGTGGGTATTAATAAAATGGAAGGTTCAAATTCCACAATAAGGATTTCTGAGCATTTCATATTTACTAAGAGAATCAAGAATTCTACCAAATGATTATCACTGTTTTCAAATATTATTGGGCTAAGTGTTTTCTTAAATTTTGCAAATTGCTCCTGTCAATGACTCAACTGAATTGCTGACATTTTGGGTAGTTAAGACCCACTTTATTACCTTCCAAAGCTATATTAGACATATTCGTTCATGTTTGTATAGCATGGTTATAGGTATTGTACATTTGCACACATATGCTACATATAACACACTCAGTCTACCTTCCAAAGTTTTATGCATATTTGGTTCATGTTTGCATAAAATGGATATATGTATTTTTTAAATCCTGCAAAGTTTTCCTATCACTGATTCAACTGCATTGCTGACGTTTTGCATATATATATGTGTATATGTATGCACACTCATTTCTCTCTTAAAGGCTTAGATATCTCTGTTTCATGTTTACTTATTAGATTTGTACGTATGACAATATTCTGATTATTGTTATGTGGCATAGTGTGTTGCTGAGACGTAGTGGCTCCTTCAATAATGTCTTGATTGTCCGCATCTCATTGTATATTTTTCTTGTTGTTGTTGTTGTTAATTAACTTGCCTCCGGTTTTTATAAAGTTCTTGTTGTTCCAACTTCTAATTGATTTTTGACTTGGATATTTTGACACAACAACTTGTTTTCTTAATTCAAAACTTTATAGTCTCTTTTAAAAAATGATTTTTAAATGTTATAAAAAGTGGGCATATATAATTTACGTGTTCAACTACCATATTTAAAGTTTTCAAAAGCGAACCTAGCTTACCAAGTTTGCTCTAAATACCAATTACATAACTAAAAGAACTCGCACTACCGCAATTACAGCATTAGAACCATAAAGTGTACTACAAAACAAGCACAAGCTAATGCATTTGTGAATCTAATGGACGAACATACCAACACTTCACCGACGTCATGCGTCTCCTCTACGGAAAACGCAAGTCAGATTCATACGCAAGACACTTCGCCAACGAATTCCAAAACTTCGCATCTCCTTCACCATTCCGACTCAACGGCGATATTCAAAGGAACAGCATCGAAATTAGCATCCTATGGCAAGGCAACCCCATCAGCACTGTCAAGACCTTCGGGACACGACACTGCAGCCTATGCAACAGGGAGCGACTCGAGATACTGAAACGATCCAGAGAATCGCCAGAAAACCTGATCAACTCCTGCAACGAAATATATGGAGCATGCCGACATAAACCTCGATTTCATAAGTACCACAATAGCCCAAGCACTGATGATTCCCAAGGGGGATGAAAAAGTCAAACAACCGAAAAGTTACCACAGAGTAAAGCCTGTGTTTTGGCGATTCGGCAGTTTGTGCTGATCAAGAGTAAAACTACTTAATTCAGTCACTTTTTGCTAAAATCGTATGGTACTATTTCAGTCTACTAAGGAGTGCTGATTGCAATACCGCAAGATGTCATCCCTTCTCAATAAATCAGTAAGGTGGAGATATCCAGATGCAGCCACCAAAGAGTGATAAACAACCAGAAACAACAAAGAGAGTATCTCAAGGACACTACTATGAGAGAACTACCACACAAACACATTGCCTTTGAACGTTGTGTTCACGACCCTAGGGGGAGCCACTGAGGAGCATGGAGTTTTGTAATAAATTTATTTTATTGAAAGCAAAAGGTTAGAAATAAAGAAAGAGAAAGCGGTGGAAACCTGCATAAAAAATGTAATAAAGTAGCTATTTAGTAGCTAGCGAGGTAGAGCACCACAGCCTCGTAGTCTCCTAGACCTCTAAGCTTGGACTTCATGGCGTCGGTACAGTATGTCACCTGGATGGTGGTTGCACCTGTCTTGAGAATGTTCTCATAGGATCGAGTCGACTTGTCATAGATGGATGACTTTGCCTTGTACTCGCTGAGTTCCAAGGCATCGTATTCTTGTGCTTTGGGATCAGTAAGTGACACTTGGAGTGTAGGCTTGGTCGGCTTGGTAGGTGCCTGACTTGTCATGGTCTCAATGGCCAATGAAGCCAGTGGCACATCATTCCACTCAGGCTTGATCCTTAGGTCCTGGACAATGTGTGTCAGGGTCTCCTCAAAAGGATAATACCTGGTATCAGCCTGTCCATTTGGATGGAAGAGGAACTGACGCTTGGAACTCTTGTTCTAGTTCCTGTAGCTGTTGCCTCTTCCTTGATGGCTTCTTCCTGAGGAATTGAATCCCCTACCCCCCCTAGAAGGGTATCTTCCTCCACCACGACCACCTCTTCCTTGGAATCTCATGGTTGCCGTTGGTGTGGTATTGCACTGTTGTGCTGTGCTTGTTCCTTGGAACTAGCTTGTGTTCTTGTGTGGATACTCCTGCAGGAAGGATCTCACGTTGAATAGCACTGCTTCGTGACTATTCAAAAAGCTTGCTTGTTGGCTGGATAGCCTTCTTCTGGTCACTCGTGGTGTACCTGTTGGTGGCTGGATAGCCTCTGTCTTTGACAGCTCACGGAATTCCTGGGGAAAACTCGTGGTATTGTTCACGTAGGACGTGATGGAGCCTTGGGTAGTAGCGAACTGCCACTGATGGTCCTTTCGTTGCCTCTGCAAAGCTTGCAGATGGTCTTGGTATGCTTAGATGAGCGCACTGAGTGAGTTACAGTTGCTGGAACACCTTTGTCGTTGAGTTTCAGATCTCCGAGTTGTTACCGGGATTCTTGTGTTTCACGTCACAATAGCAGGAAATACTCGAATCAACCTATCTCACTCAATATCGGGAGTTAGTCGCTTTCAAGGATAGCCGCAGCTCTGTAGTCGTGTTGCGCAACTTCCTCTCTATCGTGTCGATGCCTTGCAATGTCCACAACAGTCGATAGGTAGATCGGCAACTGTTGACTTTCGCTCGTCGTGATGTGACGTATTGAACTCCTGATTTCACGCGATTGAAGATAACTCACTGGATAACAGACGGATTTCCTTGATTCCAGCACGTAACCTGTTCAGTTCACCGTGCTCTTTTCACTGGTATCTTCAGATGTACACAGTTCCGGCCGGAAACTGTTAGACGATCATCGTACCTTGATTTTCCTCTTGAAGATGGGAATCCCGCGCAAGCACCTCTTTCGTGTTAGAGCTGTTTGCCTATGCTGATAGTGTGGCTAGAGGCTGATTCTTCGCACATCTGCTCTGTTGCAGTAGTTATCTCTCTTCAAGTCAACTCAACTTGATGTCTTTGACTTGATTTACCTTGATATTGATCTCGAGATCGGTAGTAGCTCGAGATGGCCTTTTGCTTTTCAGTGTTGTTTGCTAGTAATACTGCAGCTTATTGGGGAGTAATTTGGTTTTAGATTAAGCTGAAAAGCAAAAGTGAGGATTTTCTGGTGGTGCATAGCAATTCTTGTGATTGAATTGGATATAAGGACCTCCGTAACACTTTAGACCTAAAACTCCCTTGGTTCCTTGCATGATGAATTTGCATGCGAACCGGACTAGATGATTAATACACGAGTCAATAGTAAAGAGGTGTCAGGTATATTTCCTCCAACACCTGGCGACGACCTTCAAGGCCAACACCCTTATTCAGATGAGGAAAATGATGGAATATGGAGATGCTCCTGGAGTTCCAGGCGACGGATACTTCCGAGGGATGAGCATCAATGTGAGTGGACTGGCTAGGAAATTTAATGAATGCACGACGATAGATAATGTATTGTTCATCTTGAAAAACAGAGCACCTGATGCGTGGCAATTCAAGAAACTGGGATCAACTTGAGGAACGCTGACTCCAAAGGCCAATGGAAATCACGCCTTGGATGAGACACACAATTGGATGGTCGCAATACCAAAACAGTTGTGGCATACGATGAAAATGATCATACTTCATCTGTGCAACAATGGGGTGGAACTGCTATCATTGCGCAAGGAGACACAACGAAATGGGCAGCAGGTGCTGGCCGTGACCCTACTGGATTAGGCAGATGGTGTTGGACTCAATACCAGTGCAGTGGTAACACATTCTTTCGGTATGTCTCTGTCTATCGCCCGGTAAAAAGTCCTGACAAACCCTCCAGTGCATATGCAAAACAGAAAGCTTACCTTCAAAGAAATGATGATGATTGATGTCCTCGACAGGCGATCCTCGATGATCTAGGCACAGAGATTGATTTGTATGTGGCGATTGGAATGACGATGTCACAAGTAAGACAATCTCATCCTTCTTCTTCGAAGCCAGACAATTATTCAATCTGATCTTCCAACTCCACGATCCCATTACTGCATCAGAAACTTGTCGTATAACCAGTCCAATGTGTCAGTTGATGGTATCTATGGATCCGCCGGTATCACTCCAACCAAAGCAGGTTACCTGTCTTATGACGACTCACCTGCAGACCACCGAGTCCTTTGGTTTGATGTGAAACTCCATCAAATGCTTGGACATGACCCTCCCCCGATCTGGAAACCTCACTGCCGACAATTGCAATTGCAAGACCTGCGATGCATCAAGAAGTACAACAAGATCTACAAGGAAGGTATCTACTACTACCAACTACCCCAACGACAGTTCCACCTGGAATCTCCATCATTGGCACAACTATGACACCTGTTCAACTCGCTGAGGCAAATCGAATTGATCAGGTTACAACCCAGTGCCAACTCTATGCAGAAAAGCACTGCCGCAAACTCAAGACGGGTGCAATCCAATTCTCAATGGCAACAGCACAACCCATGCGACGGATCAAGGTCTGGAGGATTGCAATCAAGCGACGATTGGGCAAAGGCAGGATCAAATCCAAACACTGGAGCCGGGCCAAAAAGAAAGCAAAGGTGACCAAGTCCACTAGAGTCAACACTGAGGAGTTTAGCTCAGTCTCTCACACGCTTAATTGTGAAGCATTTATTTAAGCCTTTCCTACCAAGGCTACACAAAAAGTAGTAACTTAGACAAACCCGAAGGAGTAAGATTTGATGAATGCAAACCACAATACTACTATTTTACTATACGTCTGTACAATGGATTGTAAACATGTTACATTATTCCTGACTTTTTATTATGCCTACAGAAAGTAGCGCATGTGTCGCGAACTATTGAAACGTACACTATCACTATACGATTTCATTCAATGAAGGATTCAAAATAATGGCATATATGCCTGTGCAGGGTAGAGAATGTCCTATTCTTGCTGGTAAACCGAAAGATATATAGTAAAACTATTCGAATTCTGCATAGGCTCGCCTTTGCACCCCTTAGCATAATTTACTATACCTTTTCCTGTATGAATCTACCTACAAGTTAATTCATGAATTAGTACTGTTTTACTATACGTACTCGCTCTATGCTGGATTCGTGTTCCGTTTGGCGATTCGATGCTTGTTTCAATGGTCACTTTTACTTAAGCCTGTGCAATTTTTACTGGTTACCAGGAGATATAAGGTCGATAGTTCGAATCCTGCATACAAGCGCTTTTGCACCCCTACAGGCTTTTACTATGTATTATACTGTATGAATCTACATACAACTGCACCCACAAACTCTCATAATGTGTCCTTGTGACAAGCCAGTAAATATATATGCGAGTCCTGCATATCAACGCTTTTACGCGTTATTTACTATACAAAGTACTGGACGAATCTACTTATTCAATATACGAAAAGGAATTTGATACCGTTGATGCAAACCACTGTGGGAATCTATAGTAAAATAGTAGGATTATGCTTTGCCACCACGAAATTGTGGTCTATCTCACATCTCACTGTTCAGCTCGTTGGCAACCTTGATTACAGCGCCTTTCTAGCCCTTTCTATTTCTTTATCTCTAATCCTTGTATTTTAATAAAATAATTTAATTTCAATTTAAACAAAGTGCACGCTCCTCAGTGGCTCCCCCTAGGGTCGTTATGACCGTTGCCGACATGCGCTCGGACCTCAAGCAAGCCTACGCCGATTACAAGATGGCTAAAGTCAACCATCGAGCCTCCCGCAAGGACTTCATTTCTACGTCTTGGCGGCTGAGGAATCTCGGCGCAAGGGTGCCATGAGCCGATTCATTAATGACAAACTCCAGAATGGGGCTGTCACTTCGTGCCTTTGATCCACCATGGAAGATGGCACAGAAGTGGGTACTACTGAATGTATCACTAAAGAATCTATTGAGGAGGTCATGCTCGAGGTCAATTCCACTAAGTATCAGCAATGCATGAACTCACAATTCATGCAAGACCCACTCCTGTCTGAACTTGGATACATTGGTAACACAGACACTGCAGAGGAAATCTTGCAAGGTAGTTACCAGTGCTCCCCTGTACTTAATCAGTACACCCAAGCAGTGATCCAACACATGAGAATCCCTCCAGGCCTCCACGTTCCTCAAAGCATTGCACATGTTCCTACGCCGGACCATACAGCCGCCTGAAAGGTTTGCTTAAATTACTTGTTAGATTAACAATCTAGGGCCACGGAGTGACTTTAATGACGCGGGCAATGGATGGGGAACCCCACCTAGCTGAGTCGTCATCCACTAAATTGCCGCACAGTGTCAAATCAGTCTCAAGAGTCCCGGATGGAGCCCCCATCAGTGGATAATGCTGCATGGATGCAGGAGAAGGGGACAAGGCAGCACCTGGAGCGCAGGGCAATACCCAGGGTTTGAAAAGCATTTACTCGTGGTTCGTAGTTCGTCCAGTCTGTAGGTAATTTTGCATAGATCGTTCAAGTTGTCGTGTGGTTGGGCGGTGGTATGTAGTGCGGAGTCGGCCGTAAGCAGCGCGCGTCAGCTTGATGGTCTCCAGCCAGCGTAGTGTTTTCGGGAGGGAGAGATTGAGGTTAATTTCGCGGTATTCAAGGTCAAGGCGCCATCGTTCAGTGGGAGGTAAGGTGGCATCACCTTTTGTGTATTCTTTCAGGACCTCCTGGCGAAGGTTGGAGAGGTTGGAGAGGTGGGAGAGTTGAGTGGGGGTTGGTTTCGCACCGTGTAGTGCATCGTTTCTGTGCTCCCACATTCGGAAGTGGAGCATCCAAAGTTCATTTGCCAAGGCAGTTGCCCAGCTGGTGCCATCACCTTGTTTGCCAATAGAGTGTAGGTGGATCTCATGGGCAGTGTAGAGGGGGATTGCGATTCGGCCAAGTAGAAGATTCCACCAGCCCAGTTTGGCCTGAGCACGGAGCCCGGTGACAGTGCTAGGAGTTCCAGATCCCATTCAGAGGGAGGTGTTGTTTCCCTTTTGCCAATGATGGCTGGAGCTGGGTCAGAATCTGTTTGGTCATCATGGGGTCAGTGTGACGCTTGTGCAACCAGGTTTTCAACTTGGAAATCTCCTGGTTCCACTGTTGGATGGATGCTGGATCTTGGCAGCGAAGCACATGGAGGGTGTCTTCGTCGTCTGTTCCACACCATGGGCAATCACTGTGAGCCTGCCATGGCAGCGTTGCAACTGTCGTCCAACACCACAGTGGCCAGTGGCATGTTTGGTGACGAATCGTTGAATGCCAAGTGGTGCCTTCCTCATTGCCCTGCCCATTGCCTCCCAGTTGATGATATCACATCTCTCTGTCCATTCTGCCTCTGAACATCTGAGAAACGCATCTGAAGGTAGGATACCAATCTACAAGGTAGGTTATCGATTAAAGTCGAAGGTTGACCCTACGATACAAATCGTGAAGGGAGGTTGCGGATTATGCACCAAAGCTTCTGGTTCCCCATGAAACAGTACTTACAAATCCGTTAAAGGCATGCTCAATGATCCAGTACGGCCCGTTTAACAAACCTACACCCTCGTTGTTCACAATGCGCGTGGTGGACACCGTGCATAACTTGAAGCATGTCTGGATCATTGGTAATTAAAAAGGATCGGCTTTAAATAGTTCTTTCCCTCCGAACAAAGATGTTTACCGTATAAAGCAGGATCCAGTACCTAGCCGAATGGAAGGGCAATTCCTACTTAACAGTCATGCAAAGCATCCAAAAACACGGCGAACGTGCTTCCAAATTAAGAGTTTCTAGGATACTAATCACTAAGTACAGTTCGGGAAACTATACCAAAAGAGGGGAAGATTGGGATAATATTGGGGTTAGAATCTTTAAGGATACTACTGGCGAATACTGCAGCGAGAGGTTTCGAACAACAACAATCGGGAGACAAGATTGTCATGGTTAACAGGAATAAAAAGGGGAGAAAGGTTACCGAATAAGTAACCGAACATCGCATCGATTAACAAGGTGCGGAAAGAAAACAGGGTGGCATTGGATGCAAAACAGCAACTCGGGAGGCAACCAAACAATGACGGAATAGGTAACAGCCGCCATGGTAGCCATGCCAAAAGAGAAGGAATGAGGGGGAAAAGCAAGGCAAAGGACCCCCTGGATTTGGGAGCGTAGCATGCCAAATGGCAACCTTTGGCTCTAGTTTTGGAACCTTGGCCACCTACAAGCCCAAGCTAAGCTTCACCCCGGATGGCGCTTTCTTCTTCTTCTTCTTGGGGGGCTCACTATCATCTTAACCATCCATACCAAAGGCATCGATGCGGACTCGTGCAAGGATGGCCTCTTCTACTTCTTGAGCATGAGGCTGTGCTCTTGAATCCACAACCTGCTGCCGCAAGTCCTCAAAACGTGCAAGTCTGGCATCAGTCCACCCTCCAAATTCGCAATTTCCACCCTTGCCATTGGAGTACCGGCCATCATGTTTCCCATTCTTATCTTCTGCTTTGGACCTTGGGACCGCCTTCTTCTCCTTGCACCTGTTTGCCAAGGCGAAGTATGCAGGCCACTTTCCTGGCAAATTCAGAAGATTGCCTTCCTTATCCCTTGCATCAGGATCCGGAGTGGCACCATTCTCAAAAAAAGAGGACAGCCATAGCTTCCGTATTGGGAGGCACGCAAACATCACCCTCATATGTTGCTTCCGAAATGGTGCTATGCACACGGATCCCTTGCCTCCACCACTTGGATGCGCCAGCCACTTGTGCATGGAAGCAGTTCCACCACCACACAGCCTTCTTCATCAGGTCCTCATGAGCAGCCTTTTCTTCATCAGTGGCATCCTCCTTTGGGGGAATCAACACCTTGTCTTGGTTCATAATCTTGAAGAAGTCATCCATGGAGGGGAAGTCAGCCATCTCCTTCTCCGCAACAAACTTCTTCACATGGTTGAAGCACTGGCTCTGCACATAGCTGCGGGCTTTGTTCAGATGACGACAGACCTGCTTCCACCAAAGGATGTTGAACTGTTCGCGATTCCTCTGAATCCCTAAGAAAGCAGCATGCAGAAAGGAAGGCGAATGGTGTGAGATCTGCAAGGTGCACATGGCAATCGATAAGCAAAACCACCCAATTGCTTACGTCGGTCCTTCTTTGCATTGCCGGTCAGGGTCAATGCGGGGTGGCCCAACTTATCCATGACCAAGTTGCACAAGAGTTCCTTCTGTTCTTGTTCATTGATGAACTTGACCAGGCGATACACCTCGTAAAGCATGCAGTTATACAATGCAATCCACATGTTGTCTTTTTCATTGCTAGGGTCTCCCATCTTGAACTCGCCACCTTCCGAATAGGCAAACTTTTTATCCGGACTTGCATCTGAACCACCCAAACTCACTGACGCTGGTGGCGGAGCCTTGGCAGTGGTAGGTTCGCTTTGACCACGAAGAGCCTTCTGCATCCTGTAGTACTCCTTTGCCATCTGCTTCCTGGTGTACTTCTGAAACTCCTTTTTGGATGGAGACTGGAAAGAATCGGCTGTAGAATCGTGGGAATATTCATCCTCATCCTCCTCCTCATCAGTGGAAAGCTCACGGTCCATGAGTTGTTCTTCTTGTTCTTTCTTGCTCTTGTCGCTCTTCCTTGTCTCTTTTCCACTTCTCTTCTGTTCCGAACGGGACTTGCCACCAATGGAAGATCCTCCATTCATCTAAGAAGCGCATTTTTAGGTAGTGCTAGAATCGACATGCGTGCAGGTACCAAACGCCAACCAGCACGATCCCGATCCGTGACGTAATTTCTTCCAAGAATGCGTGCAGTGATTGGAATTGGGATTGTGTGTTCCACATGGGCATGCAACGAAGGCCCGCCCGGCAAGACTGCCTGCTTCACGATTTGGGATCCACTTTTTGGACCGTCTTTTCGGGAAGGCAAACTCTCTCTTTGGTACCATAAACTATATCCCGATTGGTAAGCGGGCGGTTCCCCAGCACACAGAATCCAAATCACCAGCCAGTGCGCCTAGCTAGTACTAGTAGCAGCTAGTGTTGGCTAGCTAGCT
>CAICTM010001379.1:0-30372 GCA_903772945.1 Seminavis robusta | reverse complement strand
GCAAACCAGTGGGTTCCAACAGTTCTCTTGATATCACCAAGGATACCAGTACCCCAAGGCTGGGCAGGAGCTAGGGCAACCTTTCCAGCGTTGGGATCAATCTCTTCATTGGTGGGAAGAGTGGGGCGAGAGCCACCTTCCTTGTACTCCTTGGCAGTTTTCATGTGCGAGTCAGGGTTGGCAATGGAGGAAGGGTGTTCGGTCTGGACGAGTTTCATGATGGAAGTTTGTCAGATAGAGAAGTGTTGGGCGAAATAGTAGTACTGGCAAGGTTCGTTGTAGTTCCTGTTGTGTTGCTTCGAGTTGTGAAAGAAACCAAAATTGTGAGTATGTGATCTGAAGAGTTGGTTTGGCAAGCAATGGAAGTGGTCGATCCAGTCAGACTACAGGATTGCGAAGAACACCGCTGCAACTTTTGGCTTGTTCCGGTACTAGCTAACGTACGATACATGGCTGCAGCGGAGTAATGCACAGGCTAACGTCATCCGCACTGTGCCGTAGCGAGGCTTCCGCCAACAACACAAAATCTACGAGAAAGGCAATTGAGGCGATGCGTGATACTATGTTGGCTCGAACGCGAAGGATTGATGCCTGGTCGCCTTCAGCTCATCCTGACGATGCATTGATCCACGAGAGCATTTATTTGCCGGTAGCCTTGGAGAGGTCTCGTCGTCGGACATGTCTGAGCGCAATGTTGTCTTTCTCTCCTTTGGATGGAGACAGCCTGTACCATTGTCTTTTGGTTCTCGGTGGTGTGACTTCTGCGTCAAGTAATCTCCTTGGTGGAACACCGCTTTAAATCATTCTTGAAGATAGGAAGAAGCTGGACGTCCTAGAAACGGATAGCGAACGAAACTGTTCACTTCTCTTCAAGCTGACGTTAACATTGCATTGATCCATAGAGTTCCGAAGGCTACTATTATTTTCTGACGTTGCAACTTTGCACGGGCTCCTCGTTTCCTTCTGACTTCTAACTTCAACGAAGGATTCTTATTACAGTATGGGAACACAGATGAGGGGCGGTCAGCGTTACACACATCAAGTTCGACATCGTGCTGACGACAGCTTTGCATCGTCCCGAAGTCCAAACAAAATCTTTGAGCAGATCTTGGCAGCTTTGGGTTTCACATCCTTTTCTCACAATTTCAATTTCCTCAAGGCAAACACCTCGAGAGAAATCAAGCAAGCCTTCAGCAAGCCTTTAGCTCCTCGTGTGCCTACCCCTTGTTCGCCTACCTCTCCATCTTCTTTGAAACAACTTCATCATGCCCAACAAACTTGTCCATACCGAGCACCCTGCCAACATTGTGAACCCTGACTCTCACATGAGGACTCCCGTCGAGTACAAGGCAGCTGATCATCCCGAGCGACCTACCCATCCCACCAATGAAGAGATTGATCCCAACGCTGGAAAGGTTGCCCTAGCTCCTGCCCAGCCTTGGGGTACTGGTATCCTTGGTGATATCAAGAGAACTGTTGGAACCCACTGGTTTGCCGAGATGACCAACTTCAACCAAAAGACAATTGCTGTCTCTTGTTTGATTTTCATCTCCATCATCCCTCCTACCTTGGCCTTCGGTGCCAGTTATGGAAAGATGTCCAACCAGAAGATGGGTGCCATTGAAACCATCCTTGCCACTTCCTGGATTGGGATTGCCTACAGTCTCATTGGTGGAATGCCCATGTGTATCATTGGGTCCACTGGGCCCGCCTTGGCTATCTCTACTGCTATCAAGAACATTGCTGAAGGTGCTGGCATTGAATATATCAACTGGAATGCCTGGATCTCCATTTGGCTTTTTGGTTACTGCTTTGCTGCTGGGTTCTTTGATTTGACCCGCTATGTCCGCTTGGCCACCCGTTTCACTGATGAAATCTTTGCCTTGCTCATTGTGGCCATCTTTGTGATGGACGCTGTTGGTGATCCTTTCAGTCCTTCTGGTATCCTTCGCTACCTTGACCCCAACCACAGGAGCCATGGTGAATACGAAGATGAGGTTGACTATGAATACTTGACTGTTGGTTTCTTGAGTGTTATCCTTGGTTTTGGGACCACCGCCCTTATCTTCTTCTTCCGAAGCTTCAAGTTCTCCTCCTTCTTCTGCAATGACATGATCCGAACTTCTGTCCATGACTTTGCTGTCACGATGAGTGTTGTCTTCTGGACTCTTATCAAGGAACTTCTCTTCCCTGAGGTGCAGACCGAAGGCCTCCAAGTTCCAGACAAGTTTGAGCCAAGCTTCCAGTGCTGTACTGAAGCCTGTGACACTTTCTGGCCTGACGAGTGCCCTGAACAAGAAGACTCTGTTGGTGCCCGCAGCTGGTTTGTTGACCTTGGTGGTGTGCCAAGCTGGGCTCCCTTTGCTGCTGCTGGCCCTGCCATCATGGCCTTCTTGCTTTGCTACCTTGACAATGGAATCACTTGGCACTTGATCAACCACAAGCACCACAAGCTCACCCATGGAGAAGCCTACAACTACGACCTCTGCTTGAATGGTCTCTTTAACTGTGTCAATGGATTGATGGGTCTTCCCTGGTTGGTTGCTACCACTGTTCCCTGCATTATCCACTTGAACTCCCTTGCCGAGAAGGATGCTCATGAGAATTCCTCAGTGTCCAGGAAACTCGTTTGACCATGTTCTTCTCTCATCTTTTCTTGGGATTGACTATGGCTGCCTTGAGTGTTCTGAAGCTCCTCCCTCTTCCTGTCCTTTATGGAGTGTTCCTCTTCATGGGTCTGTCTTCTTTGCCTGGTATTCAGTTCTGGAACCGTTTCCTCCTCTTCTTCAGCCACCAAGCCGTTACCCTGAGACTGTCTTCTTGAAGTACATGGAGAGCAAAAGAGTTCACATGTACACCGTCTTCCAAATGTGTTTCTTTGCTGGTATCTTTGTTGTGATGAATGTCAAGGCCATCTCCATTGCCTTCCCCTTCATGACTTTCTTGTGCATTCCCTCCCGTCTGTTCTTCCTGCCCAGGTTCTTTGCTGGATGGGAATTGACCTTGTTGGATGGTGAGGAAGATAGCATTGAAGAGTGGGTGCAGCTCAAGCAGGACTCTATTCGCTCATTCAACTTGCAACAAGACCAATCTGGCAAGTTTGACGATGACAGTGACAGTATGGGCACCTCAGAGCCGATGACTGCTGATGTTCCTGTTGCCAGTGTTGCTGAGGCCAGGTTCTTGTCCGACGACATTTCGGTCTAAGGATTGGGTAGCGTTTGTGCATGGTTGTAGGTCGGAAGTACCACAACAGCACCTGTGCGTTCTCATGGACTGCATTGCAGCCAGCTGCTAGTGACATCGCGCAAGTTTTGAGCAGCTCTCTGGATGGATTATGAGGCATCAACGTGTGAAGAGAGATCGTGAATGTGTACGTAAGCAGAAAATTAGGAAAAAACTATTTGAAACATGCCTGTGCTCGGTACTTTTTAAAAGAAAACCTGGTACCGGTAGTTTGCTCTGAAGGCAATGAGACTGTGCTCTGGAGAATGTTTGAATTGTACGGTACGAGGGCTCCGACGTTTTTGACCTGAACTCGTGGCCACATGGCATGACTAGCTAGCTCGCTGGCGCCAGAGCTGTCTTTCTCCGCTGCGAATGCTTCAAGCGAAAAGAGAGGCAAGTTTGATGTTGCGATATATGCGTCTATGCAAAATCAGAAAAGTCAATCAAGCCTTTCTTTGGCTGCCGGTCTCTGTACCCTGAGCGATGGGACTGCAATTTAGCTAAAAGATCGTTGAATGACAGCATGCAGCCATCAAGTACCGATACCTGGTAGTGACGGGTAGCGAAGGTGGTCTCTGATCGGCTACCCCATTGGTACGGTTCAACGATAGATGGCGGTACAAAGTTGAAGAATCGGGAAAGTCTGGCTATCATACTACTATTGCCCAGCAACCATGTCCGTGCGATCTGGGGAATTGATCTTGTCACAACGTGCCAGGAGAAAAAGTAAAAGTGAACGTGCATTTTCCCCTCTCATTCGTGCATGCCTTACGGTACCGGTAGGCACCGTCATCTTGCGAAACCTACGAAAGATCAAAATGGAGTTCGGAGGATGATGCCAAACCCAGCCTTCCCATCTCTGATTTGTGGCTGACAACAAATTGATGGCCCTTGAAGCTTTGAAGCCGATGTCAAAAGAAGTCTTTTACGGTCAATTGCCCAGCAACCAAAATATTGCTGAAAGCGTGGGAGGACACAAAGAACAAATGCTCTATAGCACTATCATTTCCGCAATGCTTTCTGATCAAGTTTCGACGACGTCTAGCCATGAGTCTATAGAGTCTGACGAAGAACCCGACGACGTTGGCCTGGACCAAGAGTTCGGTGGCGATGACGAAGAAGATTCGATGCTTCATGACGGGTTCTGGATAGAAACTGACAATGATGTTGAGAGCTACAATCGTTGGTTCTTACAGCAGCAGCAGTTGCGTCAAGAACGTGGCCGTGAAGAACAGATGTTGAAAGCTAAACAACGCAGGCAACGAATTGCTCAAGCCATATTGGGGGGTATCCATCTCACTACCAGCGAGGGGATGTCAAAAGAATCTGGCCAAGTGCCCGTATTCTCTGTACTGCGGAGCCCTGAGTGGGGAACGATTACCCTGAAGGTACCACTGGGCGGGGAAAGACGCGGCATCACTGAACGAAGTCGAACTCTGCTGGAACACGCAACTAGCACAAAGCAAGACCAAGAGAAAAGCATCTCCCAACAAAGCCGAGTGCACACGACCCCACTGAAGTCCTCAGTCGTGATGGCCCAAGGTGCATAAGCCACTTCAAAGAAGAAGATTAGAGCTGGTTATACTTTCATAGAGCGACCTTGATACTTTCATGCTGCGTGGAGATTGAGTAGATTTAAAAAACTTAGATCACATTACATGTCCAAGTCTTCTTGTGGTCAGCGTTCCAATCGTCAGTCCTTCAGCAGTTCTTATGCAGCCGAGAAGCGTTTTCCTGATTGACTGTCGAGTTCCCGTTGTAGGAAGACCAAATCATACCATCAATGCAGTGAAGTTGCGAAGCACTGTGAGATGTCTTTGCCGATACGATTGTATAGATGTGCCGGTTCATGAAAATATATATTATGCAGAAAAGAACCAAAGGCTTGATTCCTGCTAGCTACTATAAGGACATCACTTCAACGAGCTCCTTTTCCCTGGCCGTCATGTGGGGCATCATGACCCCAACCAATTTGCGAAGAACAAGGTCGTCCGACTTTTCAGTATTGCAGAAAGATACCTGATATGTCTCCGGACGAGAAGGGAAGGTTTTGGGAAGGCGGGTCCAATCTTGAGCATGCTTCATCTCCCCAAACTGATGCTTAAAGATGTCCACCGCAACTCCATTGATCTTCCATTCGAGCGAACCAATGACTGCGTCGTGCCCATCCAAATGATGAACACCCACCCCGAGCCATTCCAGCTTTGGTTCATGCAATGCAAAGTTGAGGTTACCGTTTGTGCACGAAGGGAGACGATACCCATACTTTTGATCTTCTCGGTTCTCGTTCGCTGGCGCCGTCTTTTGCAGTGTACCGGTACAGTTCGAGACTTCATCCATGTTTCCCACTGATAGTGTCGTCAATGTGGTGCTTGGCTGCCAAGGCGATAAGGACGCTACTCGGACATCATGCCTTAGCAAAAAGGCAAGCAGCTTCTTCGTTTCCGGTCCATATTTCATATCAGAAAGAAGCTGCTCTCTCCATGGAGACTCGGTTTCGATTGCAGGGTGGCGTGGAGACAGTTCCCGATTCAGCTCCTGGCAAGTTGCAATGTTAGTGTATATTGCATGTTTCAACATGTTGGATATGAGATGGGAACTACGAAATGCAGCGCAGAATGGAGAAACCGTGTCAGCGAGACAACCCGGACCCATTAAGCAAACGATCTTTATCCAAACTGTACCTGAGGCAACTTGGATTGTTTTCGCCATCAAAGACAAGCTGATAACTTTCGGTCACGGCAGAACCGATTGTGGACCCAACCGATATAGCTTGAATGTTCCACCCAATCTTTTTGTAACGCTCAAGCGCATTTCAGGCTGCATAAAGGGGTGTATCGATATCATCCTTATCGATAGGGGGTCTCTTTCCTTGATCATCGCTTTCGACTTGACCATCCCACAAAATCAGCATCAAAATTGAAGGTCAGGTCTATTTGCCCTTTCAAAGAGTGATTTGACGCGTACCATCCACATCTCCAAACCTAACGTTGCCGCATTAGTTAGGTTCCAGGGGTCGTTCACGAAGAACTCGTAAACCAACACATCTGCCTGGATCGGATCTACAAGGCTGTCTAGAGTCAATGCTACAGTAGGAAGGATGAAATGAGACTACGGAAAGTAGCACAATACATTGCAAGCCGTTCCTATAAACCCTTACCATTGAGGACACCTGTTGAAGACTCTTGCCCTCGATTCACCATTTCAAACTCCATCTTTGACTGTTTCTTGTCTGTTGCAAGCACAAACGAGTCACTTTCCATAGAATAAGTCAACATGTTGGTGAATCGATCAGCAAGTGGGTCACCGTTGTTGACCCCGCTGCAGTTTGGAGGCAGATGTGAAGTCGGGGAGCTGCCCAAGAAGGCTAGCTGCAAGGGGTCCTTCGACTGTTCCTCGTCTTTTGCCATGAATATGCTGGGAATGGAACAGGAGTCCCAATCCATGGGAAACCCCGATCTAAGACGGAATCAGTGGTCGTAATCTTGGTGTCGAAGGCAGCCTGGTTGGACATCAAGTCCAACGCCCTTTGGGCATACATTTTACGGGCCTGGAAATTGGTTTGAAGGTGATGGTCTTCAATCAAACTCAGCATATCAATATGGTTTTGTTTTAGCGATGTAATATCGGTGGCCATGTTGACGCCGATGAAGAATGCCAGGACTAGCACCAAATGCCCCCATTCTTTCCTTCCCCTCCTTCTTTCCGTCATGGTTCCAATCTCAGGACTGCCTTTTCAGTTAGAATGATGAGCTCGAACTACAGTAAGAAGAGAGAGAGGAAAAAGATGTAGGCCCACCAGAACGGAGATTCTCAAGAACTTTGCCAGAAACAGTATCTGGCAAAATTGTCAATCATTGGCACGAAATCCTACTAGTACGCTGCCGTACGGTACTGTACCGGTACCTCACCAGTGACTCAGCGATCACGAGTGCCACTTCCACCGGTACCGAGCCAGAAGTTGAAGACGCAGCTGCGGATCTGGGCACTAGCTAGTATCTTTTGGGCTCTTGCCGCTCTGGTTAGGTGTCGGCTAAGCCACAAGGTATTTTGCCCCGATGTCTATGTGGTTAGATAACAGGAACGCATAGACTTGAAATAATGCGTCTCCTAAGTTTATAATTAAGCGTTGGAATTATCGGAATTCTCACTCAGTATCGTGACCAGCTGTCGTTTTGCCATCACTCCCAGCCTCATCAGACGACTTGCTCTGGTCCACTCCTCCCTTGTCTTATGAATAAGTTGTGCAATTGTTTGCTTGTCTTCACAAACCCGGTCCGCACCGGGCAATCCTAAAATATACAGCTTTTGATACAAGAAAATGGATTGTCGATACTTGGTCGAGCAGCACCCCAAACCAGCCAACCAGCTGCGCCAGCAGCAACTGAAAGGACGTGGGTTGTCGTTGTTCTCAACTCCAATCCCCACAAAAGAACAGAATAGGCAGCCAGAGGGTCCAAAATGGCTAGCTAGTGAATTCTTGGGACATGTTCATGACCACAAATGGCTCGGAGCAGCAAGGACAAGCATTCTGAAAAGAGATCCAGGATGCGATGCACTCATGATGGAAGACGTGGTTGCAACGAGGGCTGCTGGACTCACAAACATCGTCACCATTAACAAAGTTCTTCTCACAGAGCTCGCACACAGAGTGGTGTGTACGGTTCCCCAGGTTCTTCTTCGATTTGATGGTTTCTGATGATCCCGTGAATGTGCTCAGACTGCTAAACATACGATCCAACTTTTTGGGGTGGGACCTGCTTCTTTTGTCACTGTTTTTGTTGCCAACATTGTTGTCGGAGTCTTCGCTGATGCTCTCCGAAACACTGATGTCGTCCTTGTTGCCAGTCTCAACATCAATTGGCACTCGTGTGGCTCCTGGAGGCAGTGAACACGACATGGAAGTCATCGATCCCAATGTGGCAGAGATGACGCCATCGTCCAGAATCATGTATTTCTGGGAACAGCAATCATTGGAAATAAGAAGAAGGACTTGCTGCATACTTCTAACTCGCGGAAAGATCTGCTCACCTTTATAACCAAACTGTTTCGGATATTTTCTTCCATTGCCTCTTCGTCCGCATTAACGTCGTCACTTGTGGGGGCTCCTGTGGTTGTACAGAGACCTGAAGGGCAGTGAAAGCATCGAAAACCGTTCATGTTAGCTACTTTCTAAAAGGACAAGGGTATCAACGCAGCATCCTGTTGGCTTGCAGGATAACTCACCCTTCATCTTGGAATGTCTCCTGGCTCTGCATTTCCTGCGCATCCACTCTTGCAAATAGGACAAGATAAAGACAGTAACGAGGAGACCTACGGCCGCAGAACCGCAGATCTTTCCAAATTTTTTCTGTTGTTCAAGCTTGGGATCCATTGTCAACTTGAGGGAGCAGAAGATAATAGAACTGATCAAGCAGATTGATAAGGTTTGTTGGTTACAGCCGAGCCACTTTGCCTCTCTCCTTCAGCTTGCTGCCGATCGTTACGTTGCTGACTTGTGGACCTTCGATTTTATAAGGCTTCATCTTGGAACATGAGTGTTCATTCATGTGCAAAATGTGACGTCTCAAGCACCATAGTACTCTATTCTTCATACTACGTAGGTTCCAACCAAAATTGTCCTCTCCAAGTGTCCTTTCGATGGAATTGTGTTAACAGAGCTGAATGATACTTAGAAGGATCTTCAACAAAATGGATTAAAGAAGTTTTACGCGAATAAAATCATGTACTCAATGTAGACAGTGTAGCACACAGATGTTAGAGAGCGGTTCTCGAGATCCGATCACCAAATTTAGAATTCTTCCAGGTTTCAATGGTGATGCTATTTTGGGGGAGGAATTTTCTCCAACAAGACCAAGCCACCTGAAGCTGTGAGTTCTCAGTTTTGGCTCTCTGAAAGATACCAGTCAGCACGCATTGGCGGACCTCCCGCTGCAGACTTTGATTGAAGCAACTTTTTCGGCCAGCAGAAACAAAAGATGAATGGAGCCAAATCTGGCTAGCTAGGATTTGCTTTTAACTGGGTTCTCCGTGCTCCAGGCAGCTGACCTGTTCTTCTCTGCTGGCCACTACAAGTACTGACGCTTTTGGCGCTGGGTGGTCCTGCAACAGTCGCAGTTTGATAAGTCGTCAATATATCATCGGTCAGCAAACTTTGAGTATCGGTTTTGTTCAAGCTTCTTTTCAAACCATTTCAACCCTTGCTGAATCGCGAGAGCTGAAGCTACATCATCAAGTGTTGAAAACACCAACCTGATTTTGCTGCAGAAGGATACGGATACCGGTACAACGATCAGTCAGGCTCCATTATTAATAGAAGGCAGGCTGTGCCGACCAGGACCATGGCGAACCAATAAACCGCCAGCTAGCCAGCGCTGCGGCTTTGGGCACAGCTAACTACTGGTACGGCACTATTCTTTGTTATTTGACTTTGTCATGGAACTCCAGCAACCCCACCAAACGGGTCGAAACCTCTTCGACCACATATTGTAGCCATTTCAACGTCTCAAATCCGAATTCGGGACAACATCCACGACTGGTACCGGCTGGCATCGTTTCCCCCTCCACACCATGTTCATGGGCACCACCCGTACCGGTACGCTGACAATGATACCGCTAACCACATAGAAAGGAGGTGCAAATCCGAAGTTCTCGAGAGGTGCGAAACGACATCAAAGATCCCTCCAGCACGTGTGGCGACGAGCTGGCTGGAAGCCTCTGTTGTCTCGCCTATTCTTTCGTATATCACCGAACGCAATGTCGGCTGTTGCTCTTGTCATCGGCGAAGACGTGGTGCCTGGTAGCTAGTACAGACAGGGCATGCATGATAAAAGCAGTTCGAAGGCTCCAATACACTACTAGATGGGAAGGATCGCCAGCCAAGCAGCATCGAATCGAATCACCAGCACTTTATTTAATTACAGTCGTATCGTTAAAGCAGACTTTAATACCCGTATTCGTCAACGAAGGAGCATCATCAGCAGCAGTGATACCGTAGGGGGTGGGCCTCTGTTGATGTGCGGTTCGTGGATTTTGCTTCTTCGAAGAGTGCCACTGTACCGGTACCGGTACGGTAACGTAGCTATCAGCTCTGCTGGGATGTAAGAGTATAACGGTAAAGATACGACCGTTGTTTCAAAGATACTGCACGATCACCAGCGAAGTGATGGAAGCTTGGATTGTGTTTGTGATTGCTGGTCATCAGCCATCAGCCATCTCCGAGGCAAAGCAGCATCATCAAAGACTTACACTTTTGGTCAGAACCATCTTGATTGAATGCTTGGCCGTGGACGTAACTCTCTCTTGTTTCTCCATTTGCTCTTGCTCTTTTTGGCTGCTGCTGTTTTAGTTCCCCTTGCATCTGCCAGTAGTGCGACTGCCAGTACCAATAATCCACAAACACAAACCTGTGACACCACCAATATGCCTCCTTTGGGTGAAGATGCTGCTGTTCCTGAGGATTTGCCTCGTTGGGAACTGAGCGAACGCTTTGGTTTTTCAGGGCCAACCGATCCAGCGCTGGACAAGTACGTGGAAGAAACGGCGACTCTATCCAAGGCGTTTCACGAGAAATACGAAGGAAAATTGAAGGACGTCTCGCTCAAACAAGTCATTTCCGAATACGAACAAATTTCCATTCGCCGCGGAACTGTGGGATCCTATCTCTCGTTGGAATACGACACTCAATTGGACAATGATGAAGTAAAGAAACGCAAGGATGCGTTGGGTCAGTTGCAGTCGCAAACGTACGGCGATCACCTCGAGTGGTTTAGTTTGGATTTGGCAGCCATGGAAGAAGCCGATTTGCAGGTGCAATACGAAAAGGACCCTTCACTGAAAGAGTACAAGGCGTACATTGACGAAGAGCGACGCTTCAAACCTCACAATTTGGCCAAAGAGTAGAACGTGCCTTGACGGTACGCAATCCTTGGTTTGGAGCCAGAATGACTGTCAGCTTTTATGACAAGGAACTCAGTTTGATGCGATTTGTCATTAAAGAAGGCGACGAACCAGTCAATATGGAAGTCTTGTTGAGCACATTGGGATCATCCAAAGATTCTGCCGTTCGCGCGACGTGTCTCAAGGCGTTGAATGAGGGATTGGGCGGAGCCATGGGTCGTGTCGCCGCTTTGAGTTTGAGCACCGTGTCGGGGTCCTGGCATATTGAAAACAAGGAACGATCCTACAAAAATCTACGCACACAAAGAAACTTGGGAAATAATTGCCCTGTAAGATTTTGATTATGGGATTGTTCAACACGATGTTATTGGAGGGTCAATTTTGGACGCAAAAGAAATACATCCTAACATTTTTGTCTTTGCTTGCTTGCTAACTAACTACGGTAGGACGAAGTTGTCGACAGTCTCCTTGTTGGAGTGCGGACCGCAGGAGTGCCGCTCTGCAAGCGCTACTATGCACTCAAAAAGAATATCCTCAAAAAGACACAAGGATTGGAAACGTTTCGTTGGTCCGATCGCAATGCACCAATCGATATCGAAGGAGGAAAGAAAGAAGATGAGAAAATTCCGTGGACGGACTGTGTCAAGATTGTGGAAAAGGGTGTAAGTGCTGCCTCTTTTTGATTCGTCATGTCATTTGCTGGATGATGTGTAATTTCCTCACTCTATTGTTCTTGCCATTGCTTGCGACCGTCTGCGCCAGTATCGCTCCTTTTCGCCTCGCATGGCGGAAATGTTCATGGGCTTTGTAAACGAAAAGAGGATTGATGTCCCCGCTTCCAATGGCAAAAAGGGAGGCGCTTATTGCAGTGCCGCAGTGCCTGGAATTGGACCATTTCAGCTCCTCAACTATGGTGGCACCAAGCGGGATGTCGCAACCACGGCTCATGAAAGTGGCCATGCGGTCCACGATGTCATGGCCTATCCAAAAGGATACCTTCAGTTCCATCCGCCTCTCACACTGGCCGAGACGGCATCCATCTTTGGAGAAATGATTGTCTTTCGGGACCTGCTCGAAATGGCAAAGTCAAAGGGAGAGCGACTTTCCTTGCTCATGTCCAAGATTGATGATATCCTCAACTCTGTTGTGCGACAATGCTCCTTTGATCGATTTGAAGAACTGGCTCATACGGCGCGACAAAACGGAGAACTCACCGTCGATGAGTTGGACAAGTTCTGGATGCAAACGGTGGAAGAGTACTACGGCAAACTGGGTGATGCAGATGCTCCCTTTGAGGCGTATGATGACATTACTCACTTGTGGGCGTATGTGCCGCACTTTCATCATGTCCCGTTCTATGTCTACTCGTACGCCTTTGCTGATTTGGTGGTGGGTACGCTCTACCACAGTTTCCAGACAACACCGGATGGATTTGAAGGACGTTTGTTGGATCTCCTCGCGGCAGGCGGTACCAAGGACTTTGCCGAAGCGTTGCAGCCATTTGGGTTGGATCCAAAATCCCCTTCGTTCTGGGAAGACGCAATCAAGGCACATCTTGGAGGGCTCATGGCCGAAGCAGAAGCCTTGGCCGCCGAATTGGGCTACAGTGCGACTGCTTAGTGTTGACACAAACATGTAGGTCTCCAGTATATTATTATGAAGCTGGTTAAGTTATTTAGTTTAGAACATCCAATGTAACAAAATCGTATAGACTTGCGGTGTCAAACAATGGCGACCTCACCATGTATTCCATCAATGCACACTCCAAGTGCACGCCTTCGTTACTGACTCGAACCATCCTTTGGCACCTCCGGCACAGACTCCGTGCTTGCTTCTGAAACATGTTTGTCATGTTCTATAAAGCGCCACAGGAAGGATGGCGTGATGGTATACAAAAGCGATCGGTGAATCCCAATTGCAGTAGCTTGTTGCACTGCATCATCCTTGACTGTCACCTTCACCAACTCTTGTGTTTGCGAATCCAGCATCTTCTTGACGCTATCCATATCCAGTCCCTTGAGCAAGAACTCAGCTGCCAAGTGCTGTAAGCTGGGATCTTGAAACACTACCGCCAACAAATCTAGAAGCGCCTTTTGTACTTCTGGTGTGTTGACGGCATGCACCACTAAATTGACCAAGTCTTTTTCCGTTTGTTCGTGTGTGACAAGCTTTTGGACCAGATCATTCAGGGTGCGAAGTGTCGAGGGGTTGTTGGCTACTGTTTGAATTGTCTCCTGAATACTTTGGCGTAATGAATCTTGTTCAAGTGTTCGTCGAGCCAAGTCCGCGACCTCCTCGCTGGTGCTTTGGTAAAACATGGACCGATTCTCCCACACAACAACCATTGCAACGGCAATACCCAGGATGTAGTACTTGTAGTCCCGGACGATAGGAGTGCTCTGTTTAACAAGTCTTTCCAAGTTCTCAACCAAAGGTCGAAGCGCTGGGTTCTTTTGCACGGCATCCCTGGCTTTCGTCAGTGACGCCTTCAGCGCCGAAATCTTGCTCATGTGATTCTCGATTTCTGTTAGTCGAGTTTGCACTTGCGCAGTTTGGGAGCTCACAGACCGAGTCAAAGCTTGTTGTTCCTTGATCAAGGCTTGCAATGCCTTTACCTCTTGCAGCACATCGTCCAAATCCCGGGGCTGGAGACTAGACGAACTGCCCGCTATGTCAGCACCACGTTTGCCTTGGTCGGAGGTGATCCTCCGGCGCACGGATGCACAACATCTTGGAGGAATCTTAGCCCGCCACTGTTTGGCGGCTCTCGAGGGCATCGACAACATGGTGGACCAAGGGGGCGCCAAGCCTATCCGAGAAGCTTATGGGTTCCCAATGACCGCGGGTTTGCCTGTGCTGCTTTGTTGGAGCTCATGGTGCGCGTTGCTCACCGACGTGCGCGGTTCGAAGCAAAGCTGGTCCGACGCCTCACTTGCAAGCTTGTTTGGCACTAGCTTGCTCGTAGCTACTAGCTAGAGTGGCGGACGACAAAATAAGGAACTTCAGCGGCTCAAACTTTGCAAGTTGCAACAACCATGGTGCGCGCCGTGCCTGTCCAGCTACGGTCGTACGAGCCATCAGAGCTATTAATACCAGGTACCGTACCGTTCGGCGGTACTAGTACCTGGTTGCCACTACCAGACCCGGCGGTGTGGTACCTGATATCATAGTGGACCGCGGCCAGGAGCAACTGTGGGCATGGAACCAGAGAAGACAATGACAGCGTCCAAACGCATAGTTGACACTAAAATAATACAATCTACGTTCTCAAGTTTGTTGGTTGTAGCCCGTTGGTTTGGGCTGTTCATCTCCGCTCCTGTTCTGGTCCAAAAATGAACTGCCTCAAAGCAGAAACATTGATACAAAACAAACCATTCCAAAGGGTCAGGTATACATCATTCTTCTAGCACCTTCTGATATCGGAAACTGTACAATCTGTAGAATACCGTAGGTCTCAGGATAGACTTGGTCCGCATAAGCCTCCGCAAGCAAAAAAATCGGAGCTTTCCTCTAGGATTGTATCCTCGGCATCGATGACAAAGTCATTAATGTTGAGTTGATCATCATCATCATCGTCGTCCCCAGCGACTGACACTCGTCGTGCTTGCGAGACGGCCCCCACGTCTCGAGACGCAGTAGAACCAAATCCACACGTCGCAGCATCGAAAGCGCCACAGCCACCACAGTTGGTACATTCGCAGTCAGTGGATCTGATGCAACCACAGCCTCCACACCGAACTGGCTCGGGGAAAAGACAGATGAAAGATTCTATCAGAAAACTGATAACCTCAACGTCCCAGTTGCATTTTACGTCATCTTGGCAGCCTCCAGGGCTACAAGTTCTGTTGTCATGGTATGCCATCAGCGCACGTCTTTCCAATCTACTTCGTACCGCCCTTTGGCCTCCTGCCAGACCACTATCAAAAAATGTAACCACTACAGGGGCGATTTCTGTTGTCCTTTCTCACGACAAGCTGATGGCAGCGGCGTTTGATTTGTATCACTTGTCCAACTTCAAAACATTTTGTCTCCTTGAGAGAGGCGTGGCAGGCACCTATTTGCCCCGCTGCAAATAAATGAATGTATGAGGTTGAAAGAGACAAAACGGAGCCAACTGTTAGCGAGAAAGGGGTGGAAGGCAGAAATCTGATTGGTCGATGAGTACCGAAGAACACTAAATACGTCATGAAGTAATTCAAATTACTTAACGTACCATTTATAAAGATTACAGAGTAAATGTGCTATAAAGTTCGAAATTTCGTTGTTGTTTTCGGAGAGGAAGAAGATTCCGTTCGAGGATCGACAATGACAACACCACCGGCAAGGCCACCGGCAAGACCACCGGAGAGCCACTCGACAGTCATTATCTCGGCCAAAAAGCGAGTAGCAGCAGCAGCAATGAATCCACCAACAACAACAGCAGCAGCTACCACTCACAATGGAGGAATGGGCTGCCAAAGTCAACAGAGGAACTCGCAACAGAAGAGAGCCTACCAACTGGCTGCCAACAACAACAACAACCGATCCAAGAGAGCCAGAGGAGAAGGACCCCAAACAACACTGGAAGGAGAGGTAGCAGAAGTCTTTGATCCACTCAAGCAGTGTATCATCTGTAAGGCCAGACATCTTGGTCTCAGAGTACCAAAGAGATCACACCACGTTCTCTGTATTAAGAATACAGTAACAAGAGGAGCAGGAGACTTGAATGAGCTGACAATGGAAACCCTCAGAGAGAGCAGAAGACTCACAAGGCATTTCAGTGCTCCTCTTCCACTGAATGAGAGAGGAAGCTGGAGGCATTCAACCAGAGAAAATGGAGAAGCATTCTTTGCTGCTAGAACAAACACAGCCAAACCAAATCAGAGCCGGCAACAGAAGACATCCACAAACAAGACAACTCCAGCAGCTCTTTGTCAAAAGGTAACCACTCTTGTAAATGATACTGCCTTTGTGGAAAAACACAAGAAGAAAGGAGCACCACTGGCAATGCTAGCTATGGCAGAAGCAGTGTCAGAATCCATTACCAGGACAAGGAATCCAGAAGTCTTTAGGCAACACTTTGAAGGACTCACCATGACAGTTCCCTCCACAGAGGACCAATTCAAGTCACCACACTATCACTCCATTGTTGGCCAGAAACTCCTCCTCGTGGACTGGAATCGATGTGGAATTACAGTACCTTGTCCTGATGGAAGATGCTCTGGCAAGCTCAAGAATGACAGAACAAACTGGTCACACAACAAGACCTTGTTCCCTATCTTCGGCATCACTGGTCCTCCTTCTTGGTGTATGGTGATGTCCATGGTTTGTGGAAGCTGCAACAGAAGATTCGATGCCAACTCTGCAGAAGTGCTGGTCTCGATCCCAGACCATGTATCATTGCTCTATCCAGTACAATCCAAGTATGCTCTACCTAACAAGACTTGTCACTTGGATCGAACAGCAACAGAAGTATTCGATACTATCATGTTAACCTATGGCAATGGAGAACTCTGCAGCCGGCTCATCTACAATGCAATCAACAGAGAGTTCATTAGGTCCATGACATCATACTTCTCATACTGGCAAGGAAGCGACACTGATCCTGATCCCTTTCTTCAAAAGGATGGCACTTACATTAGACACTATCCTCCCCTTGGCGACACCATCCGTGACATCTATGATGTTGCTTCTGCTTCCAACAGGAATCCGTGGAGGATCAGTGACAACCAAAGGCACACACAAGAGATCCAAAGTGTCAAGTGCAACAAAGGAATCTTCTGCCAAGACCATACCTTCCAGGTTGTCAAGAACTACAGCAAGAGTCTTGGTGCTGCTGCTGTTTGGGATGCTGCTACTGAGACTGGAGAGATTGCTTCTGCAGTTTTGGTTCCCACCACCAAGACCATCCACTTCTCCCATGCAGCTATGCAGCTGGCAAGGAGGAGCCACTTCAACCCAGCTGCCATGTACAGCGACACCTGGCCCCACAAGGATGACTACTGGGAGATACTCTTTCCAGGAATCGAGGGAAGGCTTGGCCTGTTTCATTATGAGAAGAGGATACTGTCAACTTTGAGAAAGGGACACATTGATCACTATCAAGCAATGTCAGACCTGATGGATTGCTTGTATGTTTACTCACCTGATGACTATGAGAAGCTGCTGCATGCTCTGAAACATGGCCTCTTGTCCACCGATGGCAAGCACTACTCCATGGCAGAGATCTCCGACATGCAAGCCACCAAGGTCTTCAGAGAGAGGTACTCCAAATACCTAAGGAAGCAGATGAGGTCACCAGAGACTATGAGACAGAGACTACAGCAGTGGTTCTGCAGGTACAAGGTGACAGCCAGTGATGGTAGCCAGCCAGGACAGGGGCGACTGGATCCAGTCAAGAACTATACCTTGTTTACTCAAGACACCAAGCCAGCAGTAGAGAACTGCATTGAGAAAGCCATTCACTTGGCTGATCCACTCGCGCTGGAAGATATGTATGACACAATCCAACCATCTCCCAACTCCAAACACAAGCTTCCAGAGTACCTATCAAGGAGAGGAGAGTCAAAGTTAGAGGCATTCCATGACAAGTTTGCCCACTTTGGCAATGGTGGAATGAGGAGGAGCCTTGCTGATGCACTCAACCTTGCTGGCACTGCTAGATACAACCTCAAGATTCGCCACAAGAGAGCCTTCCTGTCAAGAATCAGTGAGGCAGAAAGGAGGTCAATTCCAGCTGGATGGGAGAAGGTTGTTCCCTACTGGAACCACTCTGAGCTTGCTTACCTGAATGAAATGGCAGAGGCAGTTGGTCTCGATGCACCATTTCCAAATGCAGAGCCATTGCCAGAGGATACTGGAGAGAGGTTCTTCTCAGAGTTCATTGTTGGATTCAAACCACACAGGCAGAAGTATGCACCCAATGATTGTTGTTTGTGTGTGGCTTGCACTGGAGCACCACCGAGTCCACCACCAATCGAGGCACCAAGTCCACCACAAATCAATCCACCACCAGCAATCCCTCCACCTCCTCCAACAGAACCACCAGCAATCCGTCCACCACAGCCGCCTCCACCACCAACCCAACAAGCTGCTGTGGCACAAACAAGAAATGCTTATGTTGGTAATTTGATTCTATACCAGCAATACCAGCAACAACAACAAATTCAAATGATGCAACTTGCCATGCACATGCGGCAATTTCAACCGATACTGCCATCTCCTTTCCAGCAACCTCTACCGAATGGATGCTGTCAGAGATACTGCCAATGGTTGACCAACAGGAGAGGAAGACCACCTCATGATCATAATTGCCAATCAAGATTGACTGGGTATGGGAAGTAGCAACAAGCAATCAATGTTTAGATCCACCAAATTCATTTCTAATTTAGCCAGTAACTTACATATTGCCAATGAAATCATCAACCATAGTCTCACTCATCATCTGAATCAATGCCAATGAAATCAATAACCATAGTCTCACTCATCAAAGCCAATTCCTGGAAGGAAATCTTCTTCTTGTGGTCATACCAGCGGCAACAATAGAAATGCCAAGCATCCATATAAAACTGTCCTTCAAGGGAGGACACCTCATAGCTCTCACTGATCCTTTCCCTCACTAACCAATAGATGCACTCAATCAAGATGTCCTTCCTTTCACAGGGATGTGGCGACTCCAGCATTTCAGAGAGGGTGGAGATAACAGCTCTGTACCATTTTGGACTTTTCTGAAGGCCTGGACCAAGCATGTAATCCATGATGTCGGTCATGGCAGGAGGAAGTGGCTTGCATGCTCCTTGCAATATCAACTCCTCAAGAACTGTCACTTCCATGCTGGTTGTGCGCAAACAGAAGTTATCCTCTTCATCACTGTTGTACCCACAAATGACATACTTGCAGGTGAATCCTTGCCTTGTAACCCTCAGCTCATTGAATGGGTATCTGTTGACACTTTGCAGCCACTGGGAGAAGGCGGGAGAAGTACTTGGGATCCTCATGGTCGAGTTGTTCTTGTTATTGTTGTAGCGGCCGATCTCCGATCGGTTGTTGTTTCGATCGATTTGCGTCGAGCGATCTCCGATCTGGTCGAGAGCGATCGAACGACTCTTCAGCCATAGTAACAACAGTAGCAGCAGACAAGATAACAGTGTTAGCAATCATTAGCTATCGCAAACAACAAGAACCACCATTGTCCCTCATTGTCGGAAACAGTAACAACAACATTCTTACCTGGTGTACTAGGAGCGAGGTCGCTGTTGTGCTGTTGCTGTGGTGTCGAAATTTCGAATTGTGGGAGGGTTTGGTGTCAGCGAGGGATTGGGAAAGAGCCAGCCAGAAGTTATCCGTTGATTTGATTCAAATGGATGGAGCCAATGTGAGACCTCCGAGAAGATGCCTTTTATGACGTATTTATTGTTCTTCGGACGTCTCACCTATGGGGGAAATACCGGTCATTGACTTTTCCCCTCTCTTTGGTGCTTTTGTGTGTGTCCGATTTGAACGAAATGACTCGATCTTTGCCCTGCCTGCTCTCCAAGTGGGAATCCGGAACCTCAGTCAATAACCCTCTCCCTTTCTTTTTTCTTTTCCCTCCCCCGCGCTGCCGCCTAACCCCCCCATAAAGTCCATGTTGGAACCTAACTGAGTAAAGGCAACAGTCAGCGGTGGTAAATGACTGGTACCCGGTACTCTGCTCAGCACCAGTACTATTTTAAAATACTGTACCTGGTATTACAGTAGTGTGTAAAAACACGCTCGGGAGCACCTTTTGTATCCCACGCGTTGAACTGCCAAAGAGCACGTGACCCGAGGAAAAATTGTCACGCTGCTGTCATCTTTTTTTTAAAAGAGAGACCCAAGCAGGCTGACCCAGACCGCCTGCAACACGCAGCCCAGCACGGAGAACAAGAAGGCGAGCCTCCCAGCGGCGATCAACCCGGGCCCAGACTGAGTCGAGTCTGGGCCCTCACGCCCTCACGAGGAAGCCATTGATGCTGACAAGTTCTAGGCGACAGCTGGCTGCTCGGAACTACAGATCTAGATTAAAAGCTAATTGCTCGGACCTTTTATCTTATTCCATCAGCGCCCCGGCAAGCAAAAGCCGAAGTGTAATGATTTCATCCTCCAGCGATGCCACAGTCCCCAACAGGGCCGCGTTGGCTTGAACTAGCTGGGCGTTGGCGGCGGCAAGCGACGCATTCTCTTTCTGTAGTTCTTTACGGGAGGCCTTTGGCTTTCGTTCTCTGGCAGCTCCCTTGACGCCGCAGTGCTTTGCGACCATTCCAGGCAGCCTATCGTGGTATTCGGAAATGAGAAAGTGGAGTGGATCGAGGTCAACTTCAGCGTCCTGGGACATCCTGCCCAGCACCGCCAGCATTTGAACCCACTGCTCGTCAGTAGCTCGCTCTGGGTCGAACTTCCAAAGGTTATGGCGACTGAGTTGCCTGTCGGAGGGGCAAGGCAAGCCGCTAACGTCCAACGAGATTTTGGTGATATCGCTCCGTTGAAGTCGAACCTCCTCGGAGAGTAGATCATGAATCATATCAGCGCCAACAAAGTCCTTCGTCAAGCACACGTCGATATCCCGAGGGTGAGCATCAGCGCCGCATCGGAACTCCAAACTGAACAGCTTTCGGCAAATGTTGGCTTTGTCGTTGAGATCATGGAGGAAACTACCGTTGTCGGCTTCTGTGAAGGGTGGAACATAAAAGTTGTATCGATAATGGGCTAGGCCTTTGGCTTGGTTGACGCAGTGTACAACAAGTTCCTCCATTTTGGAAAAGCGAGGTCGAAATCCAACTAGGCGCACAACAGGGCTCCGCAGATGAGCTGCCAAACGAGAAGTCTTTTTGCTGAGGGCTTGCGAAGGCCCTCCATGAGAAATAATGAGCTCGCTCAAGGATGCGCTGTTCCTGTAAATCGCCGCCCGGATGACAGGATCCCATTTGCTGACTCGTGGGGATTGAGCTCGTTCCGATGGTTGTGACGAGCCTCCCTCTTGGCAGTCAAATGAACGCAGTGAGTTCCGCTTGGACTTGGTAATGGCATTGGCCCACTTTTGGAACGCAGCCTGGTCTCCCTCTAGACTACCGGCCATTGCAAAGTAGGACACTCGCTTGTGGCTCTCAAAGAAAGCAGCGAGTGCTTCTACTTGGAGGTGGGTTCGTTTCGCGCTGCTCTTGGGTTGTTTTGCTTCCACTCGCAGAGCCTCCAGATCGCGAAGTTGCCCCAACAAAGCAAATAATTTCGTCGCTGCCGATTTCTTAGCTGGTCCCTTCAAGGTCAGCTTCACCCCTGCAATACGATCGAGTAGGCCTTGTTCAATAAAACCTTCCAGCAAAGTAATATCCCTGTTGAGAGAGAGCTGCTTGGAAGCCACGATCTTGATGGCAAGTATTAACGGATCTCCGTGCTCTCCGGACGAAAAGGAGAGACATTTAAACCGACGCGCCTCGTCCTTCACGAATTTTTTTGCCTGGATGTATCCGCCGATGGAGGTTAGTTGTGGGATAGCCATGATCGATACGCGTGTTCTAAGGGTTTGAAGAAAGATTGTCAATGCGGTTGGGGTTGTGGGGGAGGGAGGAGAGAGCAACCACACGAGACCACCGACCAGGCAAGAAGCACGACTGGGCAATCCTTGCTAGCTTGGAGCTTGTCGTGGTTCACAATGGTTTTACGTAACGGGTACCAGCAGGGTGCGGAAACGGGACTTACATCTTTAAAAACAAGGATTCTGCGTGAAACTAGTACTAGTTTCACGCACTGTTTCACGCATGTGAAACTACTACTAGTTTCACGCAAGCCTGCGTGAAACTAGTCATAGTTTCACGCAAGCCTGCGTGAAACTAGTCATAGTTTCACGCATATCTGCGTGAAACTATATTGAGTCGTGCGATCTATCGATAGTATTCACGAGTAAATCTTGCGTGAAACTAGCCGTTTTTCTGCGTGAAACTATGACTAGTTTCACGCAGGTCTGCGTGAAACTATGACTAGTTTCGCGCAGGCTTGCCTGAAACTAGCTATTTTCGAACTAGTTTCACGCAGGCTTGCGTGAAACTAGCCGTTAGTTTCACGCAGGGTCCGTTAATAGCAAACCGAGTTTCATCCGGTTTCCGCACCCTCCAGGTACCGTTACCGGGACCTGAATTTTCAGATAAAATGTACAATTTCAGAAAGCTTCACATGGGCAAAGAAGTTGGTCCTGTCAAAAGTCCAAGATGTCGGGGATGGGCTGTGTCCATTGAACAACGTCAGACAGGGAGTTCGTCAGGCTGCCAGCCTCGTTTTCATCACTGTGAGCGGCGCCGCGAACACCGTTCACTCGACACTAGTAGTTCTACAAGAAAATAATAGTCTTGGGGACTACAGAGCATTAGTCTCTACTGAAAAGCAGTGCTGTTTGAGATGCAAACCCAGGAAGGATCAAAGTGTAAGTGCTTCATCAGTGGCAAGCAGCTGGGAGTCCCTGACCATTAGGGACTAAAAAGCACTGGGACCATGGGTCTGTGCAAACTTGGCTGCGTTTACTACATACTAGTACATGTACATGAAAGTTATTATGTCGATAAAATTACTGTCTGTCCTTCGTAGGATCGTTCAGTCAAGGCAAAAGCACTGGCTTCATCGCGACAGTCAAAGTGGAGGGTTTGACTGGGCGGATCTGGTTTGACTTGATCAGATTGTGGTTTCACTGTGTGGCAGACAGTACCCTTGCAATCGAATAGGCCAAACGAGATTCTGCACAGAAACCCTCCATGCAGCTTTTCGAGGTGACGCTCCCTTCTTTTTTCGGAACCGGTACTGAACCGACTGGTCGTGTTGGTGTTGAGGTTCACCTCTGCGGTACCACTTTTGGATCTACAGCACAATGATAGTCAAAGCTGGCACCTATTTTCGGCACAGGCAGGCCAGCACACAACAACAACAAGTTGAATGAGTCGCAATGCTGTGCCGATCATGTAAGAGAGGTAGTTCATGATATTTAAGTTAATGGTGTTTCTACTGTTTCGTACGGCCACGAGATGCATCTTCTATATAGAACCGCCCCTTTCAAGTAGTCGACAAAGTTAGCAACCGATTTGTTCCCTTTCTTGTACTCGATATCGAGCGTTGTACAGGCGTCAACTTCGTCCGTATTGTGCTTTTTTGCGAACGCTCGAATTCCAGCCACCACTTGCTTTCTTCTTGAGTAGTTCTTGGCTGAGATGTGCTTCCTCCACTTGGTGCCATACTGTTTGTTGCGTCCTTCCACTCCACCGAGTGGATCAGGGAAGTTGCCATCCATGCGACCAGTCCATTCATCCAACAGATCGTTCAGGTTGTCATTGCAACTGTCTTCAGCTGAAATTGATTTCGTTGGGTATTGAAGACGGGTGTTGTGAGTAGGTCGTCCTCTGATGGCACTGATGACATCTTCTTGCCGGGAGACGAGATTGCCAGCCCATGCACCAAGTTGAAGCGAATTACCGACTGGCTCTTCACTTGCACCAGCCGGATCCTGCATAGGGAGGTCATCTAATTTCCCTACTCTGTGGTGGGTCATTAAATTACTCATCCGTAGGCTGGTTCTTTCTTCGGTTTCTTTGTTTAGGTTCGATGATTCTTCGGGTCTTGGAAGATCGCAACTTTCCATTCTAACAAGTCGAGTACCTAAGTTGTTTGTGGTTGCAGATGTGTGGGGCGGTGTTCTGGATTTCGTGTATCTGACGCAGAGCTTCGCTATATACATTGAGCAACCAACTGTGTATCATTGTAGTGGCACCCTATCGATTACCTTGATATCATGGGCTGTGTGTCACAAGGAGGGTGGCGATTAAGCGGTGGTGTACGCAAGTTGTTACTACTTTTGCCGTTTGTTGATGAGGGTTCTTTGTGCTATCATGCCCTCTTCATTTTCTCCTTGAACTAACTTCCGGGGTGAAGCGTAGTGAGGGTGCATGAATAATGCAGTGGATGTACTGCACGTGGAGCACTGACAAAGAGCATTAGTCTGTCTTGAACACGTAGTTCATGTCCGTAAAAAGAGGATGCTCTTCTCTTTCAGGATGAAGTACAAGCATCGCAGCAGCATCTTGGAGAAAGATACTATTAAGGTCTTTGAAAAATCGAAGTAGGTGGAGCGCGGTTGGGTTCTTGCCTTTCTGTGAGCTTGGAAGGGCTGCCACAGCTTCATAAGTGGTGTATACCCACTTTCCGATTGGAGTAAGAGCAAGAAGCTCTGCCGGTGGCATTACATCTGTCCGTGGGTTGAAATAACAGGCCTTCTTTCCACCGTATCCAGCTCTCGCGATATGGCATTTGCAATGCTCGGTAGTGGTTGTTAAAGGTGCCTTGCCGGAAGACATGTCGTTAGCCGATAATTCGTGACTCTCATAACGTCGCTTGGTCATGGCTTGTGGCCTGGAGCTTAGTAGTAGCGCCAAGTTTCTGCTCTGCCTCAGAATAGCGAATGGAGAAGACTTGCGTGCTCTGATGAAGGGTCCAATGCGTCGCGTCCGTCATTTTTGCATGTTCCCCATGAGGTCGTGAATCTTGTCTTTCCATATATGTTCGTTGCCTGGCTGATATAAGGCAGTGTGATGGTTATGAAGATGGAGGGTAGAATAGATTCGAATGTACAACCTTTGTGCTGGGTTCTCTTTCTCCAATGTTCAGATCGTCTCTAGAACATACTGCAAATAGCGTCACTGAATATAGCGAGAGTGCACGATCTGATAATCGCAGATGAGAGAGACTACAAAGAGAGCACGCGATTGAGTGTGGAGTGGACCAATATCTCCACGTGCTTCCTTATGCCAGTTGTTCGCGCTCATCCGTGCATGTCTCTCATCACTTGCAGAGTCCGGTCGTTGCCAACTCGACCGCTCCTTAGCTGGAATCTTCGAATCTTTAGTCGATCCATGTAAGGTGTGCTTGTGTGACGTCTGTGGCTCCTCATTTGCGTTTTGGACGCGGTCCACGCATAAGGTAACTCTCGCATGACCCGCTCTGTGCTGTCTCTGCGGTGGCTCTGAAAATGGCGATGTGATTAGCTCAAGGTGTCATGAGCTGGCGCCATGCCTTATTCATCAGGGAGTTTGTGTTCCTATGGATGTGCAGATTACGATGGTCGGAGACGGCTTCAGCGCTAAACTGTTCATTCGCAGAGACTTGATTGTGAGATATTGCCCACAGTGTGACGCTCGCTGGTTCCATTGTGGTTGGCTCTCTCAACGGGTATGCTCAGGGGCGGCGGGGGGATTCGCCATCAACTTTTTCCTTGTAGTTTGCTTTATCTTGTAGTGGTTTCCTCATGCGAATCTCAATGTTGGAAGCGCAGATGGGTTTTTTTCCTTCCTTCTTCGTTGTTGTGTTTTTCGGAGCGATGCGCATATCTTAACGAGCTGCTAGTTTGGCTGTGCGATGAGATGAGTCTATCCGATTAAGAAACTTGACCACAGGGGAGGCTGAGTTTTGATGGCGAATTTCGCCATCATCAATGGCGCTCTCGCTGGGCACTATACGCTGAACAGCTCATGTGGAAGACGCTTCTGCTGTGGTATCTCTATGGCGGTTGCCAAGCTAGCAGCGTCTATCGGTATGCGTATCTTCGATTGACTCTCGCTCGCGCGCTTAGTCGAGCTTGTGATGCCCAGGTGGTACAACTACAGGATGTCCGAGCAGGCGTATTCTCTGTGGACTTCTCCTTCTCGCGTCGGCAGTTTGGCTCTTGTTGTGTGCCAGGGCTTCGTGGAGTCTCGCGCGCGGTGCCAATACGGTCTGGCAGGCTTCTTGGTGGTCGAGATGGGTGATAGTACGGAGCTCGCTGGTGGAGACTGCCGCAACGTCGTCGTCGGTGGCGGACTCGCTACGACGGGCGAACCGGCGCAGGGCTTTACTAGGCCTACTGGTGTGAAGTGGAGGGGTGTGTTCTTCGGTGATTTTGCCTTCGCGCGACTTTGTGTTGTTGGTTCTACTGTGTGCGCAGAGTACAGCGCTGTCCGTGATCAGCGATGGCGTGTGGAGAATTGGGGGTACCATGAAAGCTGATTATGGGGGCGCATGCGGGTTTGGGTCTTATTTTTGTTCAGATTCTAAGCGCCAGCGATCTAGGCCATTGAGTTAGTGCTTCTCGCCGGTGTCTGTCAGATTTTATACGGTGGGTTACGATGCGATTGGCGTGTGGGGGTGGATTGCTACGGAAGAGTGTATTTCGAAGCGCGTTGGGCCTCTCGAATTGTTTTGGTGTGCTCGTAGTCGCTGCTCGTTTGAGTCAGGGACGTAACTGTGGTCATAGCGTCCGTGCTCGCGGGCTAGCAGCTGTATGATTTAGTGAACTATGGAACTCTAGTGTTAATTAAACAGCCGACATGGTCAGCCTCTTGCACCACGGAGTACGTGCGAGCTAAGGGATCCGGTCTCTGGATCCGGTCTCCGCTGCGGGCCACTGACGCGTAGCTAGAGGCAGGTCGTTCGGTACCCACGGTAGTGGGAAGAATGAATCTGGCTTTATTTCCATCGGGTAGACTGTCATGTCACGCGCCAGAGTTCTGGCTGCTCATCTGACTGCCGGGTGCGCCGCTGATCTTCCGAGCTTAGTCAGGTCTTTGACTCGCCGCCTTCTCCTCTGTGGTCAAGGCTCTCGAAGCTGCCTCACCCGTCGCGCCCTACTCAGGCCACAGCCTACTACAAGCGACTCTCTCTCGAGAAACAATCATCTGCGTCATCTCTATATCTCGTGCCCAGATGCTGCTGCCCGGATGTTGTACTTAGTCCTGGTAACAGAGTTAGCGGTTTTTGTACTCGTGGCAACACATGAGTAGTGTGTCTGAGCGGTGACTCGTAATCTTCGTAGCGCGATGTAGTGGAACGTTTAGATCGGTGTATAGCAGGTTGCCGTTATGTACACTGTGACGCGCTACTTCCTATCTATTGGCTGCTCTCTACAGGTTGCTGTGGATTTTAAGTGGGATATGTTACGCGTTGCCACTTGCGAAGTGCACGAAGCTGTTTAACGATGTGAAGCAGCCTCCGACGTTTTTGTGGCTAATAGGTTTGATCGCGACATGGATTACGAAGTCGTGTTGCCACTCGTCCCGAGCTTATTTCACAGTTTCGGGGTAGTGTTCCCAATCTTATCAGTTGTTGCATGGATGTGACAGCGAGGTGCGCAAGCTAGGTCAGACGCGCCAGGTCCTGATCATGAAAGAGCCGAGTGAGGCTCAGCATAACGGAGTATAGCGTACTCTATACCGCTTTGGAACTTTTGTGGGATCGGTATTCTTCAGTTGACGGAAAGGCCTTGCTTACGACAAGGCCACTTCGACAGATGCGAACGATCTTCAATCCGCGGACTTCACAGCCACCTTTTTTTAGTTTTCCGAGTGAGCCTGTACTGAGTGTACCGGTTCCGAAAAAAGAAGGGAGCGTCACCTCGAAAAGCTGCATGGAGGGTTTCTGTGCAGAATCTCGTTTGGCCTATTCGATTGCAAGGGTACTGTCTGCCACACAGTGAAACCACAGTCTGATCAAGTCAAACCAGATCCGCCCAGTCAAACCCTCCACTTTGACTGTCGCGATGAAGCCAGTGCTTTTGCCTTGACTGAACGATCCTACGAAGGACAGACAGTAATTTTATCGACATAGTAACTTTACTGACTTTTTATTAAAATAGCAAATCACGTGATCGCAAATTGCTTCCACGTGGAAGCTGCACAGGTGCCACCAATACGCGCGGGGGCCGAATAGAAGAGAATCGATTGAATGAATGATTCAATCGAATCGAATGGCCAGTGAGTCGAACGAGTCGAATGATAATCGAAACCTCAATCATGTTTTGCTTGCACGGGAGTTCCATCGAAGCCTCTACGGCTGTACGGGTACGAGTACTAGCTAGCTAGTGAGCGCCCCACACAAGAAATCGAATCCAATAGAAGCCATTTATTTGCTCAGCCATCTGCCTCTTCCCAAGATCCCGGCTTTAGGTACATGTTGTAATGGCTTACCTCTTGTACTGGTAGCACTCGCAGCTACTAGCTAGGTAGTCTAGCTATAAACAAACGGAACGATTCGATTCGATTCATCTTTTATCAATTGCAGCAAAAAGTGAGTATTCTAAATATAATTTACCATCTTCGCAACTTCGCAACCGTGCTTGGCCACCCAGTGGATGCCTTTGGACTTGCGAAGAAGAGCCGTACCGCAAGACCTACCGGTAGAATGGAGGCGACCAAGAAGCAACCCGTGCAGAATTTGTGGCTTACCAACTACGTGTACATGTAGCTAGCTATTAATAGTGTGTTCTTTATGCAGCTTCGTGCTATTTCTTGATGGATATGGCCGGCAGCGCTGGCACCGCCAAATGCATCTTGTGATGCTCTCTTGGACGTCTGCTCCGCGCTACACAGAGATCATGTAGCTACGGTAGCTAGTAGGAAGTTGGCAAAGGTCGCAATACGGGTACTGGTCGTACTTGTTGATCTGGCACCAGGACCCTTAAGTCTTTGAGTCCTGTACCAGATCCCTACCACTATTAAATGCTAGCAAGCCCATTCCCTGGCTCCCCCTGCTCGCAGGACTCCACATAGGAGCCAGAAACCGTTAGCAGCTGTTAGAGTTGGCACTCCCCAGCTGGGCCTGTGTGCTCCAGTATGGGGACATTTACCTAGAAACTACCAGCTCATAATTGTTAATAACAAACCTTTACTAACTAATTCTTACCTGGCCCCAGCCTGGATCAACAGTACTGGTAGGTCGAGCATAGAGCGAGGACCCTATCCGCTTACCAGCCTGGAAGACAGTTTTAGAAGGGTAAATAAGGTAACTTTAGGGTTAAAGATAATTTGTAAGTGTCATTTTTATATGTATATACAAAACTATATTTATCGCAACTACCTGATTTCCAAAGTTGTCTCCACAGAACCACTGGTACGGTACCGTACTGGGCGCTGCCCCATGGCTACATACATGTACTAATAGTACTCCGCACTAGCTAGTAGTGCTCCTCCTTTCCCGCGAAACAGGTCACCCGGAAAGTCCCGCAAATGCTGAAATCGCTGAAGTCCGTGTAAAAGTGTTGAATTCTGTTTCAACAGTAAGAGTTTCTTTAAACAGTTAGTCAACACTTTTTCAGTACTTTTTCAACACTTTTTCAACACTGTTGAATACTGTTCAACACTGTTTTCAACACCTGTTGAATCCAGTAGTAGTAGTTTGCAGTAAAAGTGTTGAAAATGATGTACAAATTTTCAACAGTATTTTCAACAGTTGCTGAAACAGAATCAACACTTAATCAACACTTTTTCAACACTTAATCAACACTTTTTCAACACCTGTTGATTTTTTCAACAGTTCAAGGTGCTTAATTAAGGTTAATCGCAAAATTCAGCTTTTGCGGGACTTTCCCGGTAACAATCAAATAATTCAGCAAAAGTGAGAGTTAATCCAAAAGACTGACGGTACTTACTCAGTAGAGTATGGTATTTGAGTACTCTACTTGTCTGTACCAGCAAATGACTCAAACAGCTCTCACAGGGATCAATAAACATGATACCAGTACTCGAGCACTCTATCTAGTACAGCAAAAATGAAAGACATATGACAGTGACTTAGTGGAATTAGAAACCATGACCAAAACACATATGCCAGTGACTTTGTGGAATTAGAAACCATGACCGCTTTGGATTTGTGCTTTTGTAAAATCGGTTCTGCAGTGTTCCAAAGGCATGAGCCCTCAAGAAGTCTCGCGAAGCGCTTCAAAATGAGTTACTAAACTTACTAGAGTTGGCACAAAGAGTTCACAGAAACGCATATCTCCTTTAACTCACACAGTTGAGGAAAACGGGCATCCCTTAATGGGGCAATGCAAAAGCTTGATCACCTGAATCCTTCAGTTTTCCTGTGCACGTGGTGCACCATCCAATCCCACACAAGAACCACTTCTGTTCTCTATGTCTGCTTTAGAGTAGATTAAGTCATCTATCAGGCACCATCCTCTATCGATGCGATAGTAAAAGATTGAGTGTTAAATCTAATGACTGTTGATGCCTAACTAGCATCCTTCTCCGGTCTTGGGTTACGTGGGGCTTAACTATGTAACCGGCATAAGCTATGGACATTAATTCCCTGATTAATTGAGCACAAGCGGACATCGGCTTTACCATCAGGGTGTGGGACTCACATGAAATACACGCTGTGGGTACACGATGTGAGTACGGGTATTGAGTACTGAGTATACTCGATACCCATACTCACTTGACCCTCGAAAATGTGAGTAATACTCAA
>CAICTM010001378.1:0-30394 GCA_903772945.1 Seminavis robusta | reverse complement strand
CATCCCTGATCCTACAGCTGTCAGCGACAGTGCAGAGTCTTCAAGAGCACTCTTGACGCGAATACGAACGACCTGACTTAAGGTAGATATGCCAGAGTCAAAACAGGTAAATAAGGAAGAGCAGGAACCTTCATGCCTTATTGACCAAGTGCTCCGACCATTCGAAGTACTTAGGAAAGGACAAATGGACGACTACGAAGTAGAACTTCGTCCTGAGCTAAACCCTATCACGCTAGGGCTTATCCTACTACCACGTGTCCATACCAACACTCTTAAGACAGAGGTCGAAAGTCTCTGCGAGCAGGAGAACTAAGAAGGTAAACCGTCCGTGGGCGGCACCACATTATCATTCCCAAAAAGAATGATCTAACGGTTCATCTTGACGTCCGGGAACTGAACAAAAAGTAAGCTACCTTTCCGATCCCAAGGATAACAAGACATGCTACTGAATCTAGACGGATTCAGGAAATACGAGTACCAGCGAGTACGATGGGCCTATGCAATAGTCCCGACATCTTCCAAAGGAGATGGAACACCATGCACGACTTGGAAAATGTCGTGATACATTGATGATAAACTCAACCTAACGGCGATCTAGGGATCGTTGAATATTAGATGAAGTTCTCCTAAGGCTTCGAGAAGCCGGACTTAAGATCAATGCTACCAGTCCTTCTCGAAAGAAGAGAATTGAGTATCTAGCTACTGATTACTTGAGAAGAACCAACCTTAACCAAGAAAATAGATGCGATCCAAAATCGCTCCTCCTACGAAAAGGAAAACTGTAGATTCATTGGACTAGTGAACTACTATCGAACATTGGATCAGACGATTACATGTACATACAACGTCGGGGATCCCAAGAAAAGGAATCCCTGTCCATTTCATTGCTTGACAATGATTGATCCCGTAACCGAATGGTTCGGATTGCTGAGATCTGCTCCAATGCAGCAGACGAAGTACCATCGTTCTAGAACAGACGTGGCTCACCCAGTATCATGGCCTGCTGAGGTTATCATGGTAGAGAACGTGAGTTCCGCTCAGAAGTCGAGAAGACTCTCCGGGATGAATATGGACTTCGTCGCAAGTTCATTACCACACGTGTTAAATCGTGACGCGATTCACAACGTCCGTTTCGAAGTAAACTGGAAACACATCAAAGAACGTCGCCAACGACTATCCAGAAAAACAATGATAAGGAAAACGCGACGCGTGCCTCATCAATACAATGTCAACGATACTGTGAGGTTTCAACAGTATCAGCACGCAAGTACGGTCAGCCAAAGTACAAAGGTCCTTACAATATAGACCGAGTCAATAACAATGGCACTGTACGGTCCGACATGCTACCGCAATGGCGGCACAGTCTACCAGACTTGGAACATAAGGTATTTACAACCATACAAGGCCTGATCCCCTTGTAGATTGCCATCGTGCGACGCCATGTCTACATCCAATCTCGGAGAGTGCCCCGCACTTTAATTCATATGTTCTCCTGTCGACTGATGTCGTGCCTTCTGTGACCTTTCAGGGGCGAATGCAATACACGGCTCTTAGCCTTATTCGCGACTCGATCCTAGATAGGGTTTGAGTTCGACTCATGACTGAGTCTCTCGTGAATAGTTATTGAGACAGGGTTCTCAATGACCGCTCTAGTCATACTAGGTTGATGATGAAAACTCGCTCTAGATATTTAGCCAGCGTGGAGTACTTCCACGCTACTAGATCCATGCTAGACGAATCTTCCACACGTTCCGTTTGAGGATCGTGGAGATACGTAGGATTACTATCGCAACCTACTCTATCACACTTTATAGTCTCCCGCGGGAGACCAGATCTACGATCCTTTGATGGTGATCTCTCTCGTTGATTAGTTTTCATAGCTTTCTAATCTCTCTCATAATTTTCATTCTCTCAAACACAAAACACTCGAAAGATCTTTACACTAGCTTTTAGCGTAGTGCACTAATTTAGCCTTAAGTAAAATGGTCAGGTTCTTGTTCATATTTGTGGTAAAAATGTTGTCTATTCGTCGTTTTGTTAAGGAAGGGTTAAGATGCCACTGAGTCTTGAATGACTGAGGCAACGACTTGATATAAACAATGTGTTAAGTAGGTGTTCTAATTATTGTCTAAATTGGGACGACATTATTGTTGTTAAGAATTGGTGGTTAAACTTTTGGTAACTTCTTGTTAATTGTGTGATACTCTAAGCTGGAATGCCCCACCCAAAGTCAATATTGGTGTTAGAATGTCTACTTTGGAGAGTGATAGTATAGATGATAACGAAAGGGAGATCTTGTTAAGGCTACGTTAAGAATGCCTTTACTAACCACCGATTAACAAATTTTCGCACCTTAGTGTAGTACTAATAGTAGTAGATCTTCTTTATACACCTCCTCTTTGCACAGCCAAGAGAAACCATGATCGAAGCATCAGCCCTCTTTGCTGCTCTTGATAACCCAGTGCCCACCAGCGACTGGAGTGTTTCCAAGTATCAGCCATTGGAAATGGTGTTGATGGCAAAGGCAGATTTGGAAATTGCCAAAACCTTCTTCGAGTTCTATCCTGAAGCATTGAGCAAACAACTCTCTCAAATGCGGTGCCAAACCAGGAGTGGTTGGTTTTCTTGCCACAAAGTGTCCTGAGTTGGTGGATGAAGGCTGGATCCAATTCTCATGTCGCTGCAGAGCAATCATACCCTCCAGCATTTCTTCTACTGTCAACGTAATGTGCAACCGGACTAGTTCAAGAGATACCATGAAATTTTAACAAGAATTCTTCAGAAGTCCAATACAACGCTCACTCATGCGGAATTTTCTGATGGCTGCACTGATGAAAATGAGAACGGCAACCTCTGCGGTGAACTGCATCCAAGCCAACACTTGCTGCCTTTCTACACAACCCTCAATTTTCTGGGTCGCAAAGAAGCGCGTGTACCAGACTCCAACACCACCAACGCTGGATTTGTGGATCTGCTGTTGGGGGTGCACGAGGCTATGTTTTATCTTGACAGCGAGGAAGAACAGCCCCCCACAGATGGCGATGTTTTCAATGTGCTTTATGGACTTCTGCATGAAAACCAGGCACATGGAGTCACCCAGGCAACATCTTACAAGACAGCACCACGAAGAGTGCTGCTTGTGGCATCAAGAAACGAAAGCACAGCGCCATTTCTTGATGACCGGCTGTATTGATTTATTTGGAATTGTCTTTCTGCTAGATATTCATACTATTTGCTTGAATTCAGCTTGCAAAGCATATACATGTAGTGCTGATTTCTAATTACTAGGCATGTAGTCGTTCAACTTGGCCAAGTGGAAACGAGAGGAATGGATTACACTTGGCCAAGAGGGATGGTGTAGAGGAATGTGTGCGGTTCATACAGTTGGAAGCCCCACCCATCAAAACTAGCTTTCCGAAGATGTCTCCGAGTACTCGTGGCGTGGGCAGACGAAAGACACTAGTTCGCGGGAATAGAGTCCCTGACTCTGTTGCGGACCACCTCTGCCTAGAACTCTAGAGATCGGTGGCAAGGGCAAGCTATTCATTCCTTGCGCTCCCGCCAGAAGACTTGAGCTGAATTGAGCCAGATAACAGTAAGTCCAACCGATATATGATTGCGGTTCGAGTGGCTTTCTGCAGAGCGGAAGGGCCGGTTGCATAGAAAAGTTGAGAGGTAACTGTTGCGAGTCGCGGGTACATTAGTGAGACAGATTTCGGGCCGAGGGATCCTCGTCCGCTCCCGCGGGTGCTCTTCCTTGTGCGGTAGAGGCCAATTGCGATGCCCGACGGCTCGATCTCGAATCATTTGAATTCTGTGTTGTGAGCAGCCTGGGCAGAGCAAAAGCGCAACAGCACACTGTAGTTCCCCAGCATATGCCGACGGCGTAGAGAACCCTCCTTCCACTGTCATCGTACTCAAGGAGAGACGAAAATATGAGAATGATGATACCCATGCCCAGAATTGAAGACATAGCGAAGATCAGCTGCTTGGCTTCACCAAATTTGGACTCGATGTGTCTCATGTGGTACGCAAGGACCGTCCCCGTCAGAGTCAAGCTCCCCTCAAACAAGATCTGAAAAATGAAAGAGCCCTGCGTATTGTGGCTGCATACCACATGCTGAGTGACATCCACTGTTCCAGGGTTTTTGAGCACCTCTGATGCTGTAGGAGGATCCACCAAAGTAACGACAAGGAGAATGGCTGCCTGCAGCACTATTGGAGGGAGCATGATCATGAACGTCTGGAAATGCGTGACTCTTCGACGCCTGGTCACAGTTCCTGGTTGGCTCACCAACATCCTCATTCTGAAACATTTGGCCAACAGGGGTGAAAGAGCTGCCACAAAAGCCATGTGAAAGCTCCACATTCGAAGGAGACACACAGCGTCCGTGTTTTTACCCAAGAAGGAGAACGACGCCAAGTTCAGGCAAGCGCAGCCAAGGAAGAACAGGCACGTAAATCGCCAATCTGCCATCATGATTGCCTTCTTGTGCCGATTGAAGAGAAACGTCACCAAGAAGAAGAGGCACACTCCTGCACCAAAAGTAGCAACGGCGCAGACGAGCATAAAGCCGGGTTCTCCGCGAGTCAGACTCTCTCCGCTTGATTGCCCCGGCATTACCACAATGAAGCTCCATGTAAGATTTGTGTCGGGTTTCTCGTAGACTGCAGTCGTTGCCACGTAGAAGGTCTGGCTAAGATCATTGTCCGAGTTCAAAGTCAAGAGCTCCCGTCTTGGAAAACCGGCAGCTTCCAACCTTTTAAATGCTTCGACCAGAACTTTGTCTGTAGGATGGCCGGTAAGCCTTGGAAGGGGGACCCTGAAGGGGTCACATAGACTAAGACCCTCTACACTGGTCTCTTCGTATGGACATTCACACAAGTGTTTGCCCTCCAAAGTTATTTCATCATGTGGACACGACCCTGGATCCTTGACAAGTGCTCCAAAAACAGGCGAGCTACCCGTGGAGGATGCAATCAAATAGTGTGGTTCCTCCTGCTCAAAGAGAGCCACGGCGATGTCCGTGCCCGCGTAGGCGTTGTGCAAATATTGTGTAATGTCACGAAGATCATAGTCCATGGCCATGACGCCATCAAACACTTTTCTTCCCAGTTCGTCCGTGGAGTAAATTGGTGTCGAATAAGAGACCTCGAAGGAATTGAAAGATACATCCGGTTTAGCCCAGAGAGGCTTTTGCCATTCCCGAATGATCGTATAGAAAGGTCTGTAACGAGCATCATAGTTTGAAACTCTGTAATTCCCTACGAAAGGGTTGCAGGGACCTCCCTTCCCCTGACAGTACGCATAGTCCCCAAGGATGTTTCTTTGTACGGGAGAGTCGTTTTCGTAGTAACAGGATCCTGGTTCCTGAGTAACACGCCCTTTGTCGTCGATGCAGTGATACATCCTCGGTATGTACCCAAAGGTCACATTTTGTTCTTTCCAATCGTTCCACTCTTCCTTGGATGCGCTAAAAATGCGGTATTGAGGACAGTAAGTGACGTTCTCCCTGCAAGCTTCAGCCTCTTGCAAGTCAGGGATACTAGAGCAGTCCCGCTGGGAATCTGGGTCAGGACATGGAGCCAACTTGCAATCATCGATGCATTCGACCCAATACTTTGGCTTTGTTGCTTTTAAATTGGCTGTGGTACAGTTCTCGGGTTCACCAGTTTTGCTGTTTACACAAGCAATCCAATACTTCCAATTGGGGTCATCTGGGGAAGCGGGGGGTTCATAGAGTGTGTCGCCATATTCTTTGTAGAAAGCATAGGCGCCACCAGCAGCAATCCCCATGAAGGTACCGTCCTCGAGGGCGTAGAAAGTATTGGGCTGCCCAGAGAGCGCGGAAACGACGGCAAAGTAGGTATCACGATCTGCTGGTCCCATGCCATGGTGAAATCCACCAACTCTGCGAAAGGCAAGCTTGAAGTCCAGAATCTCTCGAGGGCGTGACATGAAACGGTCAAGGTGTTCGTATATCCTTTCGACCACCTCTTCATTGAATCTGGCGCCACAGAACCGCAAGTTGGCAGCGGCCAACAACAGCGGGAATACGAAACGCATGATATATAATGGAACGGTGCGTTTCATGTTTATTAGAAGGGATTTTACAGACAGAGCAGTATCAGCCAAGCTCTGTTATACTCCAGAGTTCATACTTTAAGGACACTGGTACCTGGTACACTACGACCTGGAACGGTACCTGGTATAGTCCTGTGGTGGTTTCGAATACTAAGGCTCTGTCGAACAGTTTGCTTCTTATGCAAAAATTGGTGACTTCACGAGGGGTCTTCATCACAAGCTTCCGTATTCTTCGTCCTCGCGGTTGGCAAGCAGAGACCACACTGAACCGTAAACTCATACTACTGGTACTGTAGTACAAACATGACGTAATAGTGGGAATATACCGCTTAAATTTTATATTTTCCATAAAGTCAAGTAATTTTGTGTTTTTCTTTTCGAATCAATCCAAATGATCACCTCTCTGACCCCTCTAGCTAAATTTCAGAAAAATGTTTGTTTTGAAGTTTTACCAACCCATTTCAACCATATAAGCCAATTAAGTTACAAGGAGGTTCTCAGGCTTCAGGTTGGCACAACTAAATTCAACCGGACTGTTGGTTGGTTAACTTGCCACCGGTTTTGGTAAGGTTGGATAACATGGGAATGTCAACCGGACTGTCTGTCCCCTCCACTGGGCTGTCAAGGGCAGGTCAGAGCTGGCTCCCAATGCTACTCAGGCACTATCCTTGGAATGGTTGAGGAGCTGCTACTTACTTGCTTTTTTAGTCAATTAGAGCAGCCAAATCTAGTGCCAGTCACGACCTGCAGATACAGGTCAAGGCAGCTACCTAGCAGTCCTGGCTGCCAATTAACTACCATTGTGCTTCTCCCAAACTTTATAGGCATGTTCTTTGGCATGCTTCCACACAGCTTTCAGCTCCTCCTTGGATAGTCGCTTGGACCATAATTTCTTTTGTTCCTGGATCCATGCCTTGCCTTGCTCTTTCCGAATGTGGATAACTCTTGCCTCGAGATCCCTCTTGACACGTTCCAAAGCTGGCAACGAGGAATCATCCTCCCCCGTCTTGATCCGTTTCGTGGGAGACGACAAGGTCAATGCTCTACCATATTTTTGCGCCATGGCCAATTTCCGTTTGGCCTTGTGGGCTTGGAGTTGATCATCTTGTTGTTGCAGCCGTCTTCCATGTTCCTTCTTGTTGATATCTTTGGCATGGACCGGGCAGTAGATGCATCGCACCGGTTTGGCCGTACTGTCGTCTGGCAGACCAGGAAAGTATAATACTCGTTTGTGCTCCTGCGGCATGGTAAATCGGGCACATCCCACGTGAAAGGCATGGGTACAACTTTCATTCTTGTCCAATTGTAGATCGGAGTGTTTGACACGATGCTCTCGTGGTTCGGTCCGTTCCCCCGCCGAGCATTGGACGGGAATGCGATATACATGGTCGGCTGTATCGTCCTGGTTGCATATTTCGCATTTCAATTGTTGTCGTCTGTTAATTTCTCGGCTCCGCGATGTGTGTTGAACGACACCATTTGCGTCCTTTGGGACGTAGTAGACAAAATGATGGGACGGAGCAAAACCATCGTAGAGGTCGTTTTCTTCATCTTCGTCGTCATCATCATCCTCCAACTGTAGTTCTGGGTTAATGGACCGATCGTCTTTGGGATTATCTTCTAATCCTTCATGGGTGGTTCCTTCTTGTGAGACGGCATACATGCAGTTTTGGGTGCAGAGGAAAAAGCCACAAATGGTGTGTGCCCAAACCAATCGTCTCTTTGTCGTGTCATCATTGTTGTCGTTTGTTATTGGCACATGCAACTGTCGCGCCCGAGGTCCATAGGTGTCGTAGACCGGATGCATGGCGTGCATGTCGTCGTCTTGATGCCCGCACAAGTCACAAATTTGGGGTCGTTCCGTCTGTGTGACTTGTAATTTGACGCGTTGATGGGTGTTGTTGTCTCTGTGATGGACATAAAAGGACTTGCCCACGGCTTGACACGCCCAGCAAACAAATTCGTCCTTGATATACGTTGGCATCCCATAACAATCACGGTGGACATGTACCTTGCATTCCGTGCACGAGACCATTTTCATTCCATGGCGACCATCTCGGAATCCACACACATCGCACTTGGGACCTCGTCCTCCTCCTGGACTCTTGAGGGTGGATGATGATGGACAGGGTGAAGAAATGCTGGTGGTTGTATCCTTGGCAGGAGTTTCTTCTTGTTTGACAGCGGCAGGTGTTTCTTCTTGCTTGACTCTCGTGGGGGTGGACATGGTGCTTTTTAAAAAATCGAGGATCTCAACAAAAACTGGCAAAACCACCACTGGAGAGAAACCTTTTCCCCATTCCCACGCTAGCTATTGTGCTCTGGTACTGCAGCTCCTTCGACGGTCTAACTGTATACTGTGACACTGGTTGGAGTGGTTGGAGTGGTTGTTGTTTTGAAAGTGCGAGGAAAAGGTGTGGTCGTCCAAGCTGTCGTCGGAGGGGGGTCTTGCCACTAGTTGGTCCCGCGCAGGAGGAAAAAAGAAAGGGGGGGGAGAGGGTGAGCGTCCTAGTGAACATCCTTTTCTTCCTTCCTATTCCCATTGGCTTCCACGTGTAATATCCAATGCCATATCTATATATCCAGCACGTTCTTTTCATGTCTCTTTCCGTAGTTAAACTCTACTGCTTATCTCTATACGTTTCTCCCTTTCCCGAAATTTTGACACTTAAGTACCGAAATATTCCCCCCTGTTCGCCTTAACCCTACCCGCCATCTGAAACTTTTCTTCAGCCAATGCGTTTCGGATTGACACCATTCCATCGAAATGGTGGACAACTATTACAACATCAACACTGACCATGGCAAGCCGCCGCTTGAAACCAAAGCAACTCTCTGAGCCTCAATGGCAGTTTGTGCTCAAGACTAGAGATGCCATCAACAATGATCCTAGTGGCTACTTTAAACCACCGCGATTCTGGAAGCGAATTGAACCAACAAGAGGTGGTCGATTCGATAGCATGCTTTTGAATCAGCGTGGAAAGAAAACGACTGTCCAGCATTTCTACGTGAAGCCTATCGCTGCTTGGGTTCCCCACATTCTGGTTCCAAACCATGTTCCTTGTTGCCCCCACTGCAAGAAGAGGAATGCAGTCGATCTACAGAAATCACGATGGGTGAACTGTCCAAAGGTGTTGTATGGGGTATCAAGAATCAGCTACCTCGACACAGTCCTATACCTGTGCACTAGGTGTGGTAGACGTTTTGCTGGGTACAACAAGGAATCAATGCAGCTGGACTCCTCCCTCTATTATGGGTTCTTTACTTTCTACCTTGGCCACGGATTCGCTGTGGATGATGAGCTGCATGCATTGATAATTGAAAGCTCGCACAAAGAAGCAACAGCTACTATTGCCCGTAAACTCGAGCGAATGGCTCACACAGCCTACTATGAAGACCACCAGCTTTATCTTACTGCCATTGGATTGGACAAAATCCGTCCAAAGAAGAAGAAGCGCACTATCTAAGAATTGCTCCCAGCACCGGAAAGTAACAACCCACACCACCAATCACTCATAAACCGGAAGAACACAGCTGTTGCAGAAATCCGGGCAGCTCGATCACGGGAGGAATCTGCGAGAAATCGTTTAGCCAGCGACTGGACCTTCCAATCAATGCTAGCATCAAAAGACAACCACAACCATCATGGTGAAAAGAACTTCTTGAGGTCACTCGGTTCCACCAAAATTCGCAAATTGTTGGATCATGGAATTAACACATGCTTTGAGCTCCTCGCAGCCAACCCAAAAGATTACAAGGCCACCATCCGTCCCATGCGCAAGTGGCAGGGCATTGTGCGGTCTCACTATAACAATCTGAGGGATGCTGTCAATCTTCGAAAAGCTGAGGTTCAGGCTGCCCTCACCAAATACAACACGGAACTTGAAACTTTGCGGCAGTGGAGAAGAGACAATCCTGATAATCTTGGAGATCAATCGGGAGATCCTGAAGATAATGGAACGACTGAGGAGGAATCCAACCTTGTTCCCTTTTCAGAGTTTGGGGACAAAATGGGATATAATGGGAGAGTCCTGTCGAAGTATCGAATTGACAGTCTGGTCATGAAGTACTTCAACCATCGCAAAGCTTATCAAGAGCTCAAAATGCTTGGACTGACGGCAACTCTCCTGAAGATCGACTTCAATTACAAGCTTGCCCAGAAGATAAGAGTTTGGACAAGGCAAGGATGCAGCTTCCAGCCATACAAGTGCATCATTACAATCCAGAATGAGGATGGTCTGACTGTGTTTTGGAAGGCTTTGAAGCACTCCGAATCCTTCAGTGAAATAGAAGAAGACTTGATCCGACTACGAAATAGGTTGAATCGCAACTGGCATGCACACGTACAACGCCCAGCAATGTGCCCACTGCAAAATGCGGTGAAAGTCATCTATGTGGACAACTGCTGTAATGTGCGACGGACCCTTCAGAAGATCTTTGGTGCAGGTGTTTTGTGTTTGCTAGATCCTTTTCACTGGTTGAAGCGATGGAATGAGCTTCTTGTTGACTCATCTTCCCTCCAAGCCGGCATTTTCAGAGGTCTCATGTCCAGAGCCTTATTTGTCATTACACCAGACGAATTCCAAAGAGCTAAAGACAAACTCGAAGACAGGCTCAAGAGAGAACCAACCATCAAGGAGATCAAGAAGGAAGCGAACTCAATAATTCCTCCACCAGCAATACTAAGAAGCAATGTTGAGGCAGTGCTGAATTATGTGCAGAACAAGGACACCGAAACTTATAGGTTGCTTTCCCAGAGACGCGACGATGACAACTCTCCAAGGCCACGATTGTTCTTCAAACAGTGGAAATTTACTGACATTGTGAGGAAACAGATGGTCCATGTCGATACCGGTTGTTTGAGTGATCCACCGAATGATTTAGTGAATATCTTTCGCCGAAACCCAGCCACCGACACTACGTATGTAGCCAGAGGAACCAACACAAATGAACGAGACAATCTGGATTTGGCGCTGCTACTGCTAGCCATGTACATTGGTAAGTATTAAAAATGATCCAGTGGCCAACATCGCCTTTTACTTCAACTCGTCTCACCACCATCTGTTTTTCAGGAGTACACAGGGGCGAAAGAATAATGTGCAGTTTCTTTGAAGAGCGGAATGATCGAAAGGCTGTCATTCGACTTGGTGGAAAAGATTACAAGATCCAAAACACTGAAAAGTTGCTCCTGCTGAATGCTTATGCCCAGAAGGTAGGATTCGCTACTGCTCCTTATGCACTTGGGGCTCCAAAGAAACCTACAGACTTCAAGACAGAATACATGGGATTTACTTATGCAGCGATGCCAGACATTGTGGATGTGTCCAATCCTACGGATGGTGCCACAGATGGCTACCAATCTGGCGATGACACAAATGAGCAAGTCGATGCTGGTGAAGATGACGAACAGATCCCACAACAACAAGAAGAGATCCAGCGCGTTCTTGGTGGTCAATTGGGCGATGACATGGATATAGAGGTATTCGCCACCGAGGAAGAATACTTACAAGCAACAACTGCCAATACTTCCCAGGCTCGCCGACAGGTTGAATTGAGCGATGCTGATGAGCGAGCAAGAGCCAATGACAGAGCCAATCGCGAGCTCATTCAAAATGAGCTCAATCGATTGTTGCCAGCAGATAATGATGGTGAATCCACACTTGAAGCCTTTCGGCGGCTCAGTAACAAATGCGAGTGGTTACCCTTCAGATCTCCAGACAGCAATACAGAAGCTAATGATGTTGATAAAGCTGAAGCCGATCTTTTCAGTGAGTGGGTGTCACGGTATGATCGGTCGGCTCAGTCAGGCCCAAGGAGTTTCAAAGCATTTGAACGCGACTGGAACCATGAAGTGGCTCGCCGGTTTAGACTGTGGACAACTGATGGGGAAGAATCTGGTGTCATCCAGACTCGATACAAGAGCCGCTTTTTACTTCAACAGCATTATGACAAGTTAGAGGCCCTTAAGAGTCTTGCGGCAGTGCCTGTCAATGAAGGTGATCGCGAGGAACTCGACAGTTGTCTACGTACCAACCGACAGGGAATTCCAGAGGCTTCAGAACCCATCGCGAGAGATGCACAAGTCCCACAATACAACAACACTGGACACACTCCTTTTGGCAATCCCACGACCTTGAATGCTGAGGTGGCTGTTGGAGCTTTGGCGCTGGCTGCTGCTACTGGAAATCTAACACCCACTGTTGCCACTGCTGCTTATCGAGTTGCACTTACAGCGGTACCCACAACTGCACCAGCAAGACCAAGGCGCTTGATCTTCAGGAGCAGAAAATATTGCAACAAGTGTGGCCACAAAAAGAGTGACCATGTCACTGCTGTGGAGGGAGTTGCACAGTCCTGCAAGAGAGACTACTGTGGGAGATGTATGGAGAGGAAGCAGTTTCATGGCCCCAATGATGGCTTTGGTCCAACTTGCAGCAAAGACATACACACTAGACAAGTCTCTACTGTGGCAGATTGGTACCAAGCTACTGTAAGTTTGACTATTGTTACTGGTGCCACTATTTGGATAACAAACAACAACAATGTTTACAGTTGCTGCTTCCTTTTCTTTTCTTTTCAGACATGAGACATATTCAAGGCATTGAGTAAGCATACACTCCATTGTGAGCAGTGAGAGAAGCCCTGTGCATTATGTACTGCTGGCTACTGATCACCATTCCACTCAAGTTGTGCTTGTGCTTGCTCCAGCACACAATGTCAAACCAATGACTCCATTCTGTAAGTAAGAACTCTTTGGCTTCCCACTCCCACGCACCAAACTGATTATAGAGTGCATCTCTCATAAGTGGCCTAACTATGATTGCACACAACTCTTTCTTTGTCATAGGATCTCCTTCCTCCACTACCAAAGCAAGCAGAGCAAGCACATCACTGTACCACTCAGCACTCTGCCTCACTCCCCATCCAGTCATGGTCTCCAGAATCCAGGTCATATCAGGTGTCATGGGCACAGCCTTTTCTTCCATTATGAGTTTCTCAACCATGACACTGGGAAGGTACTTTACCTTTAGAACAAAGTACTGGCTGTACCTGTTTGCCCTGTAAGTTTCATCCATCAACAAAACATACTTGAGTTCATAGCTCTGCCTGGTCTTCCGAATCTCATTGAATGGGTAGCGATTGTTAACATCTAGCCATTCTTTAAAAGCAACACTAGCTGTATGCAACATGGTGATGTACTGGCTTAGCTGTAGTTGGCTGTGTAGGCGAATCCAATCCAATGACTCCACGACGACCGTAGAGGTACGAAATTGTGAGGACGAAATAATGAGGGCTTCAACGTACTATCCCACCTCCTGGAATAAGTCTTTCTATGTTCCGCAAGACTCCAACCGTCACATTAAGACTCACGAGAGTTAGGCGCAATATTTGAATTTGTCTAAGTAACTGACCTTCAGTACAATTCGGCACAGTAAACTAGTCTTGTATCTTATTTCAGTACCCCTTCTCTGTAACCTCCACTCGCCAACACCCGGAGGGGACGAAAGCTGTAGAGACACAATCATTAGAGTTAAAGCTTGGGTAAGGTTAGAGATACTATACGTCCAAGAAGAAGACATCGAATTTCCACCAAAATTTGCGGGGTGCGCATTCGAAGAGGGCAATGCCATGGCAAACAGAACCAAGCCCAAAGAGAGATCACTTACTTGCAAAACCACGAGCAATAGAAGTTTGTAGGGACGAGTAGAATCAGAAACTTCCAAGGCGCTTGTTGTCATAAAAACGATTGAGCCTCTTTTTCCCGCTGCCAAAAAGTTCCCCATTCAACAATTGCTACTTTCTTCCCAAGCAAATTGCACGCAACTAATAAAAGACCATGGGCATCAAGTTGTTCAAGCATAATGCGCCTTCGAAAGAAGGCAGCACTCTTGTCGTCAAGGTGGTTGTAATGGGCGTGCTTCTCGTGATATCAGCCTGTTCGGTCTACACGGTCGGAGTCCAAGTTGGAATGGAAACCAAGGCGGCGGTCAAAACTGTGGAAAAGACGCAGCAAGCACAAGGGACACAAGCTATAGCTCAGACGACAGATAATCTCATACAGCCATCCACCAACAGCTATCCACTCGCCATTCCAGAAGGACAAGCACAAGCCTTGCCATCCATTCGTCTTTCCAAGGAAGAGGATGCCACCATCAACCGAAAAAAGATTTATGGAGGACAAGGAGACAAGGTCAGTTGAGTGCATGAGTTTGATTCGATTCGATTCGATTCATTCAGTTGCATGCGAAAATAAGATAGATTGTGTGAATCATGATGTATGCATAATGGACCAACCGTCTCAACTGCGACTCTACTTTATCTTTTCTGCCTATCTATCTAATGGTACACTAAACCCAACCAACCCAATCTACACAACATTGAAACAGGAGCACCTTGGAGGTTTCACGGCATATGACGGCCAAGGGGTCAGCCCTGCCGTGTGGAAACACATGATCAACTCGATCGGGGTGAAATCACTCATTGACGTTGGCTGTGGCAAGGGAGTCTCCACTTTGTACTTTGAAAGCAATGGTGTGGATGTCCTCTGCCTGGAGGGGAGTCATGACGCCGTGGAGCATAGCTTGTTGCCAGATCCCGCCAACCAGGTTGTGGAACACGATTTTAGTAGAGGTCCTTACTGGCCCGGCAAAACCTACGAGTACGTGTCCATTCATCAGTTAGTTTGGGAGTCAAATATTTTGTGACGAGAATTGATTGCGTTGTTGTATACTTACTTGATCTTCTTCTGACACACACTGCATGTTATGATGTCGATGGTCTTTTGATGTCAACGTCCACGTTCTACCCTGTGCTACAGTGCCGTGTGGTCTGTCGAGTTTCTCGAGCATGTTGGTGAGTATCTCTCTCCTGTGGTTGCTGTCGTCTTAGCTACCACTCGCTTCCAACTTCCAACTCACCTCGATTTTTTTGTCTGGGAACAAACACAGGGCGCAATTATCAGCACAACTACATTCAGGCAATGCGCAAGGCAGCCTATCTGTTTGTGTCTCACAGTCGCTGGGGCGGTTGGTGAGTTTATCAAAGGTCGGTCACATCATGGGTGTTGCCCGTTTACAGTATCCATCTCAACTGCACGAATTGGCTTGCTGTTGTTATTCATGACAGGCATCACGTGGAAGTTCACAGCCCAGAATGGTGGATTACACGGATGACCTCTTTTGGATTTGTCTACAGCAAGGAGCTCACAGAAGAGATTCGCCACGTTGCATCCATAGAGAACAGGGAGGGGGCAGCCAACAAAAACAACCCCGATAAGGCGCTAGAAGCACTTGGACCAGATGGTGAGCATTACAATGCTCAGGTATGTTGCTTTGCGCGCAAGGACCGTTTTGGGCCAGCTATATATTTGAGTCTCGACCTATCGCTCTCACATCTTCCATTGCGTTTTCTCTCAGCATGTATGGCTCAACATGTTAGTCTTCATCAATCCTGCCGTAGCCGCTCTACCTGAGCACGCCCACTTGCTGGCAGAGCAGGGCTGCTACAAAGGAAGAGAAGGTGGGGTACACATACACAGAGAATGTGATCCATCAAAGGGTGAGAGTGTCTTGCCAGAATCATTCCGTCCTCTTCAATGGTCAGTTGAAGCGCACAAAGCTTGGCTCGAAAAAGTCAAATCTTCCATCAAGGCATAGACAACAAATGACGAAAGGATTTCCTTCCAGGCAGCCACTACTGGTAGCTGTTCGCCGATAGTTTGGGGCAGCCTCGACTTCGCTGCCGTATTAGCTTTACCGCTCCGAGATGACAGGGGCATTGCACAGTCTCTGGACTAGTTCAAACGTGTGCATAACCCGCACCTACGTACCGGTAGAAGACGGTATTTTGTCTGCATGATATTCTTAAATAGTTTCCCTCTAGTTGCCAACGCATTATTCATTTCAACCCCCGCTTCACACTTTCAGTTTTCGCTCGTTCGAGCACTGGCTGAATGGAAGAACGCGATGCCGATTGGACCTTAGTTCAACCGGAGACGCTTTTCCGCTGCCTCCGCGGCACGTCTTCGCCTCTCGGCAAGCTCCGTGCTTCTATCACCAGCGCCTTTCCCCTCCTTGTCGTCGTCGTCAGCTTCGATACCGGTACATGTAGGGGTAGCTGAATCTTCTCCCTTCTTGTTGTCGTCTTCGCGAGCCTGTTCCTCATCGGCATCGCTGTCGTCGTCGATTTCGATGACTTCGTCGCTTGCGGTCCTTTGCTTTTTGGACGGCGGAGGAATGTGGTCAGCGGCTCCATCTGCAACATCATCAAGGACAACAACCTCTCCGTTTGATGTCGACTTTTCAGCTTGCAAAGAACGCTTTATGGCTTCTTGAAGGGCCTGGTCCTCTGCCGTTTGATAATCTTTGTAAAAGTTTCTGGCTGCGGGTTCTAAAAAATTGTCGCCTTTGCTGAGTTGTAGCGCCACCCGAATGGCCTCGTCTTCACTCATTGCCGCCACACCTGAATTGCTGCGTGTGGTTGTGTCGGCCTTGCTCATCTCAAGAGCGGCTTGCAACTCCAAGTCGCCTCGTGGCAGAGCCAGTGCTTGCTCCAACTCAGGGTCAAATCCATCGAGCCCAAACCCACCGACAAACCCAGCACCCGAAGCAGCCAAGGCGTCGATTGAACCAAACATTGCATTATGCAAGGAATCATCCTCAGACTCAACGTCGCATTCGTTGTTGAAAATGCCAAAGCTCTCGTACGAGATCGTGCAGGCAGTATCTTTGGTTGCCAATCCCCCACTTGTAGTTATGACAGCCTGTTTCAACGCCTTTTGCCTGACCACTGAAGAAGCTTCATTGATTTGGCATTTCCCTGTCACAGAGCCCATTTCTGTATCTTGGCCAGATTGAACCAAAACAAATAGAACGCGAGTCTTAACTTCGAAGGGAAACTGACAAGTGAACCTACGCCACGCAGCTTGGAACTTCTTGCCCTTGGCGATGGTCTCGTGGTCGAGAAAGCCCGTTTCAGTGCGACACATCATTCCACGACAGGTTGCTTCCAACTGCAGATTTAGGCTGAAGTCTTTCCTGTCGTTTGTGACATCCTTTCGCTTCAGTAGACGTCGATTGATACAGCCATAAACAAATACAACCCCACCTCCGTCGGCCAAACAGTCAACTTGGATGACCCGATAGCGAGGCTCACCGTACAACTGAACACCCTCTTTATCATCCAGCACAACCTTGCATTTCCGCTGGCCCATGTTTCGAATGGGTTGAAAGCAAAACTTGTGCAAAACAAGATCCATCCGAGGGACTTCTGGAAGTTCACGAATCATTAGAGGAGCGTCCGCCACGAACCTGACGGAGAAGCTTTTCTCCGGGTCTGTAGCCGCCGGATGGCCGAACGACACTGGCATGACTACGCATTGGTTGTTCTTTTTTCGATTCAGAATGATTCGGTGGTGTCCAGCCTTCTTGAAGCCCAACATGGACCCGTCAACAGTGTTGTAGCCCTCGTTGGCAATCAGTAGACCGAGATCCGAGATCTTATAGGAAACTTTCCTGTCGGTTCGACCTAGTGATGCACCTCGTCGAGTCTTTTGGATGCCCATGACGTACAATTCGACCGTATCTCGTGCGGGCCCTCCTGCTTCTTGCGAAATGAGGGCAACTTCAAAAGCACGCGTGCATCTGTGGGTCGATAATTTCTCGGGAAAGTTCGACGCGAACGACCGAGCGTGGTTTCCTTCGAATGCAAGTACAACGGTGACAGTACTAAATGCCATCAGGAACTCGTCATAGGCAATGTAGAAGGTACCATCATCCACCAGGGAAGGAGGTGGTAGCGTTGAGCCCTCGCGATGGAGATGGAGGAGCAACTTTCTCCATTGACTGTCATTGTCCGACCATTCGCCTTTCCATTCCCCACGCCCATGAGGATTTCTAATTCGAACGAGTCGGAGTGTTTGATCAAAGGAGGTAAATCCACTGACATTGCCCAGGCTTCGATCGGCCAATTTGTTGTGAAAAAATTCAGCCGGCACATTCTTCAATTCATGGACGTCCAATATCGAGTAAGCGTGTCTCCCAATGATCCCTCCAGCAGATGAGTCCGTGGCACAGCCAATGGGTAGTCGCTGATGGTGAAAAGAGAGCAGCTTGTACCAGAAATGTCGCGCGTCAAAGCCTGAGCTCATTAGGGAAAATGACAGCGTTGGACTCCCAGTGAGATCCAGGAATGCCTCGTCAAGCCATCCCCCGGAAACAGCATTGAAGGATGCATGACATTTTGCATATGCTTTCTCCAGCAGCGATGGCCAAAGCTGCATCTCCTTTCCCTTGGAGTACGCCAGGTCTTGGATTGTGACCTTTCTGTTCAAATCCAGTGGGACATTGGAGCGAATTGTCGACTCTGCTGAATCCTTGAGATAGCTGCGCCATGCCTCTCCCGTAACTGGCTCCTTTTTAGCGTATGGGTTGGTTGATGGTTGCTGCTGTTCCTGCAAGAACGCTTGGACAGCAGATAGAATGCGGCGATTGTCGTGTGTCAAAGCAGTAGGATCATGTTTCGAATTGCCCGACTTGCCCACCGACCTGGCATCGTTTGCGACGACACCCAAGCTGGCATTGATTGCTTGTTGCACCTCCGATTCGCCATCCAGGATGCATGGAAGAAAGTTGTCCACAAGGACAGGCGTCCAAAATCCATCCTGAAACATGTTGACTTTTAATATTCCAAACGGGAGACCAGGCTGGGGCCCTCCGATAATTCTAGAGATCAAATCAGGGCGTTCAGCCACAACAGCAAGCGTGGATAGGAACCAACAAGTACCCAATTTGCCCTGGACCAAATGCGCCGCCTGGAAGCCTCCCGGTCCAACAATGGTTTGCCCCAAATGCTCTCCAAAGCGGTACCTGCAAAACGGGAGAAAGAATTGTACATGTATTAGAGATGCATACAAAATGCATGGTCATTGGCACATTATTACCAATTGCCATGCAAAACATACCAATGCATCGTTTCCGCTCGAAATGCCCACGAAAAATAATCGCATCGCTTGGGTCCTCCCTTTTGGTGGTGTTTGGGCTTTCCACAGGTCCAATAGGGACGCCCGCTATTCGGCCCTTTGACGGAAAAGGCAAGCTGAACTTCCACTCCACACTTGCATTTCACAGCCTTTCCCTCCTTGCGACTTCCTTGAATGGACGAAGGGGCACATTGAAAATCTGGGTCATGATATAACTCGGTCTGTTTGCCTTGTTTCCGGCGCTGCAACTGCTCATGGACAAACGTGTTCAATCGGTCCACGGCGTCGGATTGTTGTTGGACAATGGCCTCCACATCCTCTTCCAACACAATCCCTGCTTGCAGAGGACGCGCCTGTTTTCCACGCTTTGGAGCAGCCTTCATTTTGCCACGGTTCGCTCCAACGCTTGCCTTCTTGATGGTGGCGGCTGGTTGCGCCGACACTGCCGGTGGCTTTGTGTTCTCAATCTCATCGTCGGATAACAACTCAATTGCCTCGTCCTTTCCAGACATGATGAAGTGATAACTAACTGTACGGTACTTCGAGGGCCCAAGGATAACACAATACTGGTACCTGCAGCTGTCCTTCTCCTTTTGGAGGTTCCTTTGTGGACGCTTCCAGCAGGGACAAGACACGCGACTTGGCCGTTTTTTTCATTCCGAACACTTTTTAAGACTCACACTTACTCTTTGTCGAAAGCAGCGTGAGCTGATTGTTGCTCCCCATCAACACTTCCTGGTTGGTAGCTACTGTAGCCCAACCTTGCGGTCAAGTTGATTTTGTACCGTAAGCGCTCGTTTGCCCCGTGTTGATTGCCCCTTGTCTCTGCTGGAGGGGCGAATCAGGATTATCTGTGCTGGGCAAGTGGTGCCATGAAGACGGTCAACTCTACATCTGCTTGGCAGCCTTTCCAGTTCCTCAGTTAGTTGCATGCATATAAGTCCCTCTACTAGCAAGCTACGGTAGTTCCGGTCGACACCAGCTAGCTAGAGAGTTTAGAGAATTGTGGGAAACGAAACTACTAAAACCAGGGCAATGACGGAAAACCAAACCAATGAAAACTGCTGCTTCAAAATGCTTACAAGTTGGTTTGGTAGGTAGGTAGCTCAAATCAAAATATTTCTGGAGGTAGTACTACAATTCTTCTTTTTGTGATGCTTCCTTGGACGACGACGATGCTGTTGCTGCTGAAGCGGGTACTCTCAGTGTCGATACGGCAATGGCAATGTCATCCCGATACCTCCCCTGTCTGTAGGTATCCCATCCCTGTGCGGCCGTGGTGACGAGCAGTTCACAAGCCGTGGCGGGATGCAACCCCTGTTCTTCAAACAAGGACTGTGCTACAACTTGTGCAATGCCCTCCTTGTTCACATAATCGAGCATTCCATCCGTGGCCGACACGGCAAAAATGTGCACATCATCGTCGTCATCACCGGATGCCGGTGGTTCCGACTGCGATTGACATTCTTTGTCGTTCTTATTTTTGCTGCGTTGAATAACACCATCGTCATCAATTTCCCAACAATCCGATACATCGGCCCGTGATTTGGCCAATTCCTGTTGTACAACGTCGGGAATGTTCAACACATCGACAATGGGATCGGGAATGACCCCCAATTTTCCAAAGGCCCAGTCACCAAGACTCCGACTCATGGCCAATCCAGTTTGTGCTCCCGTGCGGGGATTGACATAAACGACCCTCGAAGTCCCTCGCACGGGTATGTAGACGTATCCTCCCATATCTTCGACTCGTTGACGTTCGTCTGGCAAACTGGGTTTGTCTTCTCGACTAATGTAGACAATGGATGTTTGTTGTGTCTTTTTGCGATAAATGCCAATGATGGATTGGGAATCTCCCGCATTGGCAATATAGACGTGTTGCCCTTGCAACAATACAACCGATGCGGTACATCCTCCCGTAGGATCGGCGGGTGCCGTTTGATCCAATTCGACAAAGGTTTCGTGCAAGACGCGTTTGGTGGTGGAGATCTCATCGTCCTGGACATTGTTGGGAGCAGCCGTGTCCAATGCGGCCTGTAATTTTTGTGCCAGCAAGGGACCAATTTGTTGCACGGCATATTCCGACACAATTTCACCACGCGCCGCGTGTCCATCGAACACTCCCAATAATCGCCGTTCGGTACTATTATTTGTATTTTCATTTTCATCAGTAGTAATATAATAGGGTCCCACCACAAAGGCTCTGTCTTGATTGATTTGTGTGGCTACGGATCCTCCCTTGTACCCCGTCATGGTAATGGTGGCCATATCGTGCGTGGCAGCCGTGGATAACGTTCGTTCCACGGGTGGTTGGATTTCTTGTCGTGTCTTGTTGCGAATTTCCGAGAGACTTTCCAGAGCTTCGGGAGCATGAAGTCGCTGATGATGTTGATGATTGGCTGGAGTTTTCACAACATCAATGGGAAACAAGGGACAACCGTAGTAAGGACACGATTTTCCATTGGGATATTTCCAAATTTTGCTTTGTGGAGGTTCTTCTTCCCGCGCCGTTCTTCCTTCGGCCATGGTCATAATGGGTCGTAGCGATACCACGGCTGCGACGGCAATCAAGACATTGGCCCTCATGGTAGTTTTTCGTTGATGGCTGCTGCTGAACGTAGAAGACAGCCTTGCTTGGTTTGATTGTTGTTGTTGTTGTCGTGGTGGGAGTGGTAGCGCCGACATGAGATACTGGCCACTGCCACCAGACGAAGACAGGCCAATGGCCATTGTGCGGGAATTGCCGACGGATCGAACAAACGAGGGACCTCTCGCAGCAACCCTCATCATTATTCTGAATGTATACGGTAGGTAGTAAAGTAAGCTTCGACAAGGAGATCACAACGCAGCAAATAAGATAGCAAATACAAAACGATAGAAAGGATGCTGCCGGCAAAATAAGATTGTATGCCGTTGGTTTCCAAGTTGTGTTGTGTGTTGGAATGTTGGAAGTTGGAATGCTTTCCAAACGGAGGCGGGTGGTTCCGTGCAAGTGCGTTGGTGGTCAGACGGAATTGCAGCCAAAGCTGTCAAAAGTTTATCAGCACCGTGGTACTAGCTAGTATCCATGTCTGAAAGTCGTCTTATGGTACCGGTACCGCGGAACCACGAGAAACAATGATCAACCAAATCTACAGAGCCTGTTGACACAATCCAAACTTTCACAAGTACTGTACATGCAATTTAGCCCAGCACTGATGAGTCTCAAAGAGGACATGAAAGAGTCATGCCAAAACCAAAAGTCACCACAGAGCTTGGAGAGAGGATGCGCCATTGGTGATCTGTTTCAGTAAAATTTTGCTGAAATCATACTAGCTAGCTAGTGTGGCAATAAGCAACCTCTACCCCCGCAGATGCTTTGTCACATTTCTTACCACTATCTTAATGTGGGGTGGCATTGGTAGGCTAAGCTTAGCCTACCAATGCCACCCCACAAACTACCGGTAATCATGGGCTTTATGCTGATCTCACGAGAAGATCAAAAAATAAGGGCAAAAGCGACCAAGCCGACGAAATGCTGCTGTCAATCCGAAAAAGACAAACGTTCACCTTTTGGGAAAGGCAAATCATACCAGTTCATTGAGAGAAACACCTGTGCCTTGGGGCTCTTTTTATTCATGTCATTACTATTCCTTGCCGTTCTCGCGAATCAAGTTGTCCTTTTTGCTCATTGGAACCTTTGTCGTTGAACCCATCGTGTTGTGCTTCGTCATTCAGCCAGCTTGTGGTTATTAGACATGATGTTGGTTCAGAGGATTCAAAAAAATTTGGCATAAACAACCACATACATGAATGCTATTTTGCTTCTTCCAGACAACTGCAAGAAACTTCCGAAAATGAAACAACTCGGCATTGCTCTGTGGACTCTTTCCATTTTTTTCTGTTTAGATTATTGTTATGAGGAACTCTCCCATGGAAATATTTTGGTGGTAGAAATAGTAATATCATCTCGATAAGAACCTTGCATCTCTTCGTGCCACCCTCGTGCCGCACTGTAAATAAGTTCTTCTGCTGCCAAATGCGCATGACCAGCACCCACCCCACTTTTTCGATCTTGCAAATTCGGTTGTCCATAAAATGTCACGCCAACTTTATCGACAATCTCTTGCGGCGTTACGAAATCCATCAATCCATCCGTGGCGGAAACGACAAATAAATTCACCATGGGGGGACCACATTCCTTGTCCGTACAACCATACTCGTCCATTCCACCCATGACACTGTCTGCCAGAGATGATAAATCCAAAATATCCACAATGGGTTCCGCAATGACACCGGGTGCATCCCAATCCCCGATACTCCGACTCATGGCCAATCCAACATCATGACCCGATGCGGGATCTTTGTAAATGACACGCGATGTATCTCCATCGTCAAACGATTCGGGCATGCGCACTGTTCCACCGGCTTGTTCGATGCGCATTTGTTCGTCGGCCAAATGAGGCTTGTCTTCTCGTGACATGTAGACTATTTGCGAGGTTTCGTTCCATCCGCGATGGGCCGCGACCAGTGTGACGCTATCACCGGCATTGGCGACAAATAATTTGCTGCCCAATTGCAATGCTACCGAAGCCGTGCATCCGCCCGACTTGGGAGATGGAGCCGATTGGTCGACACTGAGAAAGACTTCCTTGAGCATAGAGGCAATGACGGTCGGATCGTCCAAATTCATCAGATTGTTGTTTTTGTTTTCGTTGCTATTGTTTTGTTGCTGCAATAATTCTTCCAATTTGGCGGCCAATTGTTTGGGAATTTCCGTTCTCGCATGTTCTGCCACTAATTCTCCTCCCGTACCATGTCCATCCAGGACACCCAAAAATTGGAACTCTCCCAAAAAGGGAGAAACTAGAATGGATCGATCCTGATTGATTTGTGAGGTAATCTGCCCACCCTTGTACCCGCACAGTGTCATGGTAGATCGATGTCGGTCGCCTGATGTATCCAATTGCGACAAAAATAGAGTAGTGGATCGTTTTCCCTCGTCTTCGTCGTGGACTTTGCGGATGGGTTCTTTCAATCGATGCAACGCCGTCTTGGCATCTTCGTCATAGAATACGTCGCGGGGTATAAAGGGACATCCAAAATTGTAACACACATTGGAAGAACTGTCCACGGATTCATTCACCACTTTGACAGTCTCCGCTGCAGATTGGTCGGCCCGTACCGATGTACATAACTTCACAGAAGACACTAACCAAACCAAAAAGACACCCCAAGGAAGCCTCGACGGTAACTGCCAATTATTTTGTCGTGTTGGAATCATTTTTCTTTTTTATTTCTCCTGTCTTTCGTTGATATATCTAAAAAGTAATCTCTTGCCAGATTAGTTAATACCTAACCGAAACCTTTGGCAAGAGGAATGCTTTATCTGTAGGGAAAAGTGGTTCTGAGGTAGAGTGAATGATCGAGGAGTGCTACCTCAATGATTGAATTCTTTTTCTTAGCCAGGTCCTTTCTTGCCCAGATGCTTTCTTATTTTGGCGGTGCGTGCAATTGCCACCACCCAAAACGAAAATGAACGGGTGCTGCCTGCATGTTCGGAATCCACGAGAGTCACGAGTCATACGAGTATCCGCGACTGAAAGATCCTTCCCATCGAGCGCGGAAAACAGTTCATTGGAAAGCATGGGCACAAGACTATAGCTAGACTGGTCTAGTAGGGTACGGTAAGGTAAGGTATTGGGGGAGGGGCTGGTTAGGACAATGATCTCGCTATAGAGCTACCATGGTAGCCATCTCCATTTTTTTAAACAGAGCTTGTTGGGGTACGGTACATTAGGTGAAAGAAGCTAGAGGAGCATACCCCATCTATTTCATGATATGGGCGAGCAGCTCGTCTCGACACGCATTTGGATGCATGCTACATATAGCTCTATTTATATGCTCTCATCCCAACAGCATTGGGTCATCACAGCTCGGGCATTTGAACGTCCACGAAGACTCCTGTCAGCCCCAGCAAAACCAACGTGATTGCCTTCCAAAGATCCCTGCTTACAGATACCCGGGGGTGCTGTACCTTACCGACCGGTACGGGTACGAGGATGGAACCACCCATTGAAAGAATGGAATCAAATCAAATCATTCAAATCTAGCTCCATCCATCGCAAGATCTCTCAAGGATGGCAACACTGGGAACACTGTACCAGATATCGAAACTACAATAGTTAGTATGTAAAGAAGACAAGAATGGAAGCATCGTACAAAGAAGCAGTTCAAAAAATGATCGTCGCGCTGGCCGTCGGTATCTCCTTGCGACATCGGTTCACTTCTACTTTTGGGGATCATTCGCTCAGTACTCCAAATGCCACCAGACGCTATCCAAGTAGTTCGCCGTAGCTTCCTCATCCTTCAGGGGCTTGACGAGCAAGCCTGTAGCATACCCCGTGGAGCAACTCAAGATCAATGTAGCAGCAATGCCAGCCGCCTGAGCCAACATTTGAGAACAAACTTCATCTGAGTAGACCAAGAATTCGGCACTGGAATCCAACGCCACAAAGATGATACTCAGAGTGGCGCCCGCAACGGAAGGATAACCATGCAGGTTCCCGACTCCACAGGTATCCATGATGCCCCATTTGGACTCGAGAAAAGGAGAGCTGAATACGTACCCAAAGACACTAACAGCTCCCGCCACAGATCCAGTCAAAATGGCACCGGCGGGTCCAATGTTAAGTCTTGCGGCACTGCCAATGGCAACGCCTCCCGCCAAAGTAGAGTTGGCAATATGGACGGGATCAAGTTTGCCATGAGGGGTGAGCTTTTGGGAGAGGAAGAAAGTCATGGTAGTAGATGCCAATAGAGCCAAGATGGTGTTGATGACACAGAACTGCTCGTAGGATCCCACGCCGGTCTCGGTGGCTCCGACAAATGAGGGCCAGAATACCCACAAAATGGTAGTTCCAATCAATGCCGTCAAATCCGACACCTTGTCAGGTCCGTTACTTTCCTCTGCTTCGGTCTTGCTACTGGTAGGCAGTGGTCCCAAGGCGCAGCTGGCCGCCAAACCAAAGTAAGCCCCAAACATGTGAATTGTCATGGATCCCCCCACATCTTCCGCTCCAATGAATCCTAGAACAAAGACCACCTTGTTGAGGGTGTAAGCCACTGACTGACAGAGACACACGGCCATCATTTGAAGTGGTGTAGCTCGTCCAATCAGTGCACCAAAGGTGATCATCAAGGTAGCCGCTGCAAACTCTGCATCAATCAAGGTAGCCATGGTCACGGGCATGGGCCAGCTGGTAGCATCAGCATCCTCGAGAGTTGCTCCGAATCCATAATAGTACACGTATCGCATTGCCAATTCCACGGCAATATTAAGTTCCATGCTCAGAATGGACAACATCATGGTCAATCCAACAGCGCCAAGTCCATAGTCCTTGAGGAAAGTCATGAGATATCCAAAACCCAAAAGAAGCATGGCCATGATATCGCGAAACGCCACATACTCCTTGGCGTCAAAGGTAGCTTCATCGGAGTAATCATAGGAAGTTCCAACGGCGAAAAAGACAAAGAGGATGGCCTGAAAGAGCAAAAAAATGGTGCTCAAAGCCGAGTTTGAGTTTCCAGAGCCTTCCGACTCCATTTTGTTTGTAGAAGGGAGGAGAGTGGAAGTTTCCGAAGGTTCCGTTGTCATTTTGATTTTGTGATCAGTCAAATAGTTTTGCCTTGATTTCTTCTGCGATTGCAAAGACGAGGCAAATCAAAATTGTGGGAAACCGGTTCACCTCATTTTTCCTTCCTCCTCCAATGCAAAAGCAGATCGAGAATCTAATGGATCCATCTGGTGTCGTCACTTCAAAAGAAGAAAAGTTCAAACATCAACAAAAGAGGAAAAAGTATAGCCGCAATTTCAAATGCCGTAGATACTCGAAGAGGATGAAAGAGATAGTAGCCGTGCGGAATGTATTGAATTAATGAGCTGCCGCTTCCCATCACTTGGGCTCTTCAGCTGAGCAGAAGCAGCTCGGGGCAATTCCAGCTTCTTGGATACCCGACGGAGTTACAGCAAGCTGATATCATTCATTGCTCTTTGAATAAATATGGACTGGTGCCGTACAGGGTACAGGGTACAGGTACAGATACATGTAGCAGTCCGACCAGTAGTCGCTTGCCGGTAGTACCGTTCCTGCAGCAAAGTGCGTACTCGCAGATCTCGGAACCGGTACAGACCAAAAGATCCTGTTTGCAGGAATGAAAAGTCGAGGGAAGAGTCAGTCATGCTTCCCGAACCCCGAAGTCCCCGAACATAAGGCTGTACCGGTACACGTAGAACTGGTACTGGTACCCTGCACCTGGCTCCATCCCTGCCCTGCACAACACCAGCACTTCACCCCCTTTGTTGTTTCGGCTGATGGCCTCTTTGCTCCTGAAGCTTCTGCTGTTCTCCAGGGCTCTCCCAGCTTTGGCTAAGAAGTGGTCCAAGCCCTTGTCTGTGGCGAGCTCCTTTGCTTTCTGCTCGAATGAGCATTGCCATGCTGCTTGTAGCTTCGTGGTTCTCGTGTTCCTGCTACTATGATGATCTTAGGGCATTGGGATGATTGTGGTGCTCTTGATCTCTACACAAAAGATCAAAGATCCAGTTTGCAGGAATGAAATCACTCATTCATGCTTCGAACAGTACCGTAGTACAGAACTACCGGTGCGGTGGTGCATGCACTGGCAGTGTGAACCAACCGAACATCTCGCAAACAGCACCCCAATGAATCAAATCACCATGTGCATCGACTTTGGACCAAGCAGGTCTCCGATGCTCTAGTACGTAGCTAGCTAGATGCTAGTAGATCGTGTGGAAGGTGGAGCCTGTGGAGGAATCACAGGGAACGGTATGGACTACCGATTGCTGCATATTCCTGTGGAGCACTGCTCTAGGTATTGAGCCAGAAGACGTAAGGAACAGCTTCCACTTGGATTGGGTCAAAAGCTGAACAGTAATTCGTCAGCTTCCTCCATTATTTGGAAGGAAGAATAATTGAGAAGAGAGGTCAGAAAGCATTATTAGGGTATCAAAACAAATAGTTTTGGGGATCCCAATCCTGATATAAGCTAGCTAGAGCCCCGGTGGGTGGTGTGAGGTCCCTTGGGGTATGCTGGGAGCCAAACAGAACAATCCCATTCAGGACCTCTGGCTTCACTGAATATCTACACTTTAGAAATGAGAATTGATGGTCTGGCTAGCCCTGCTGCTGATTTTCTTGTCATCCTAGTTTGTTAAAATAAATGAAGTTGGTAATGAAATGTATTCAGGTCACACATCTTGCTCATCAAATTCCACAGGTTGTGCCTCACTGAGAACGAAGCTGGCATCATTGTTGTAGCGTCGATGAAGGGCCTGCTGAACAGCATCAATAAATTTTACATTGCTCACTTCCAAAGAAGGCTGTAGAAACGTATCCCTGAGTGTCTCACCCATGGGAGGTTTGCACCCAGTTATAATTTTCTCTCTCAAAGGAATCGGCATGAACCACTTTATCATGGAGACAAACAGTGTGTAGGTACTGTCTGTGTTGTAGTGACAATACTTGTAGAAGATTGCAGGGTAGAACAGAGCCAGATCCACTGCTATTTGTCGAAACTGTGTCACAGTGCCATGCTTTGATGGTACAAAATCTTTAGACTCAACCAGAAACCACCAGCCTCGAATGATACTATCAAAGTCACAAGTCATGGCTTGGGCAAGGTAATACCAAACCTTGATCAATGTTCTAATACCTTGACCGCCAAGCTCCAACTCACTCGCCCTTAGCTGCGCGCGGTCAATGGCAATAACATAGCGTCCTCCGACTGGGTCAAAGGAGAAGGAGAGGAGATGCCCTGGAAATAACACCATGAGGTCTTTGATAGCACGCAACCCAGCCTTTGCGGAATCTTCAATATCGTACTTCTTTTTGAATTGTTGCAAGCTTCGAGCTCTCCTGAGTGCGTCGGAATAGTCGTTGAATTCCACACTAACAAGGGCAATCTGGACAACGTCAAAATCAGAGAACCTGCTAGAATCAAGTTCTCCGTCAGCCTCTATTTCTTCCCTTAAAGTGTTGGCCCATTCAATCTCTTCATCGGTAAGATCCATGCGGCGACTGTCATTTTGTGGCAAGACTGCTGGCCGTGCACTACTAGCTGGTTGTTGTTATTGAAGTCACACGCCAACTGTGACTCAGAACTCCACACCAAGACTGTTAGATGGTCCCCTGGCTTGCAGGAACCACAATTAGATGTAGATCCAGCAGAGCCTCCAACAGCTATAACAGCTATTGGGGGACATTCCTGCTCAGCAATGGCTCCCATAATTGTTTCTAACCTTCAGTTATAACAGAGCCTTGACTTCAATAGTTAGAAAGCAATCCTCAAAAACACACCGCGGCAAACCGCTTCGATCTACATCAACAAAACTCACCATGAGCATCCGATCCTACGATCCCATCACTGACTTCATACACAGCACCCTCACCAAAATTACTGGAGCACCAACCAGAGCCTCCATCAAAAATCTCATCAAAGAAAACAAGACAATGCGCGCAACATCCATAGCGCACGCGGAGCAGGAGACGAAGGACACCTTCGCATCTGCTACCAACTGAACGACTACAACGCAAGAGCCCATCTTGCCGGCAACCCATGGATTGACCCAGTTCATCCAGGAGCACGTCCCAACATCCCGGCTCACGCCACTGCAGCCCAAATCCAGAATGAAGTGGCCAACCACCAATACGACCTTCAAGAATTCCAAGTCTTCCAATCCACCGAAAAAGCCTCCTCAAACTCGCCATGCAAGCCACAGAGGACGTCTACTACAAGGCCCTGGAAGACCCTGACGAAGGATACTCCCATGTTAGATACATCGACTTCATTGAACACCTCCAAAGACCTACGGACAACTTATCAATGATGACCTCGACAAAAACATTGAACGCATGAACACAAAATGGTCTCCCAGTGACCCCATTGAAAAACTCTTCAACCAAATCAACGACGCCCAAGCATTCGCACGAGGACATGACGAAATCACCAACCGTGCAGCCCTCCGTGCCGGTCTCAAAAACCTCGAAAACAGTGGCGTCTTTCCTTTAGCACTCAAAGATTGGCGTGCCAAACCAACCCCAGAACAAACATGGGCCAACTTCCAAACACACTTCAAAGAAGCCAACAACGAACGCATCCGCAATATCACAACCAAACAAGCTGGCTACCATGACCAACATCAAACCAAATTGCAGCAACCAATGACAATCCCTACATCGTGACACTCAACGGTGAGAGCATGTCTTATTGTTTCTCCCACGGACTCCAATGGGATCTCACCCACACAGTAAACTCGCGCGTGCACCGCCACA
>CAICTM010001377.1:0-30397 GCA_903772945.1 Seminavis robusta | reverse complement strand
ACTCACATGAGTCACCGTATGTCTTATATATCTTATATGACGATGCACTGCGCGAGACAGGTATTGCTGAAGACTACAGAGGTCCACGAGCATAGCAATACTCGTTGGCGCCAGAGGAGCGGGCACAGTCTACCGAAGAATGAGGAAACGATTCTGAGAGTTGATTATATGCCTAGCGCGCGAGACACGGCCTGATTCCCCTTGTATACGAATTTGACAGGTTGCGATTGGCCACCTCAACATCCGAAAATCATATGACGAGAGTGCCCCGCACTTTAAATCATAATGTTTCTCCTTTGCCGACTGCTGTCGCGCCTACTGTGACCCCTTGTCAGGGGGCGAAAAAAATACACGGCTCTTAGCCTTATCGCGACCGATCCTAGATAGGGTTTGGAGTTCGACTCAGAACTGAGTCTCTCGTGAATAGTCGCCATTTGAGACAGGGTTCTAATGACCGCTCTGGTCACACTAGGTTGATGATGAAAACACGCTATTAGATATTTAGCCAGCCGTGAGTACTATCCACGCTACTAGATCCATGCTAGACAAACCTTCCACGCGTTCCGTTTAGGATCGTGGAAAGACGTAGGAATCACTACCAAAACCTACTCTATCACACTTTATAGTCTCCCGCGGGAGGCCAGATCTACGATCCCTTGATGATGATCTCCTCTCGTTGATTAGTTTTCATAGCTTTCTAATCTCTCTCATAACTTTCATTCTCTCAACTCAAAACACTCGAAAGATCTTTACACTAGCTTTTAGCGTAGTGCAGTAGACAGCTGTGCCGACACTGGCTCCATCGGTGGACCTGCTTGGATCATTGAAACGCTCACAGACCGCAAGGTGGACGTTACAGGGTACAGCAACTCTGTTCAAGACTCTGATGTCCCCATCGGATCTGGGGTTACCGCCTACGATCACCCCACAGAAGGTACCATCCTACTACGGTACCATGAAGCTACAATCCACAAGCAGGCTACAACACTACTATCAGCTTTTCAGATGAGAGAAGCTGGCCTCTATGTTAGTGACACTGCCAGGCGCCACGGTGGAGACTCTTGCATCATTCTAGATGATATTGTCATCCCTCTCTATGTCAGGGGAGCCTTGCTGGGCTTCCCCATCAGAAGGCCCACAGAGGAAGAATTATCCACACTTAGAGCTTATGAAATAACTAGCCCCATGGTGTGGAACCCTGAAACTTTTGTGGAAGAGTCATTGACCCAGAGTGAATTTGCAACCTGGGAAAATTCCATCACAGCCCACCTCAACCACACAGCAACTACCGCCAAACGCCCTACAGTAAAGGATGTCCGACCCTACTTCCTCAATCTACCTGAGGATACTGTGCAGCACACTATTGAGGCTACCACTGCCTATGGAGGCATAAACTCCCATTTTCCAATGAGAAACCAAGTCCAGTCCATGAACCCAGTTCTCCAACGCCGGCGCCTCCCAGAAGGTTTTGCAACCGACACCTTCTTCTCCACAGTCACCTCCTATGAAGGATACAACGCCTGTCAGATTTTCTATGGCCTCGATTCCCACTCTATTTTTGTCTATGGCTTGGGGAGTGAAAAGGATGGCCCGAATGCCCTCCTCGATTTCTTCAAACAAGTTGGTGTCCCTCCATCCATCCTTCGGGACAACTCCAAGATGCAAATGGGCAAGGTGTGGACAGACTACATGCGCAGGTATTGGTCCAAGGACAAGTTCACCCAGCCTTTCAAGCCATCCCAAAATCGTGCTGAGTTTGGAATTGGGGTGTGCAAGGGGAGTGTAACCAAGATGATGATCACAACGGGTTGCGCACCCCAAGCCTGGGCAAAGGCCATCCAACACGCCGCAGACTTGGACAGAAACACTGCAAAGGAATGCTTGGGATGGAGGACACCCATTGAAAAACTTACTGGGCAGACCCCAGACATCTCCAATCTCATCAAATTCAAGTTCTGGGATGTAGTACTGTACCATGAGCCTACCCACAAGTTCCCTGGACAAGCAGTTGGTGGAAATGAGAGGCTTGGAAGATGGTTGGGCAGGGCTCTGGACCATGGTGATGGGATGTGTTCTTGGATCCTAACCCTTGAAACTGAGCAACTCATTGTCAGATATGCGGTGAGGAAGATTGAAGGGGAGAACATCTCAGATACTACTAGGGATGCTGTCTCAGTTCTCCAAAAGGAAGATAGGGGCCAGGAAGAAGAAGCTTTTCTGGCCTGTTGTGTACACCCAGACTGGGGAGAAGGACCCCAGCACCAAAACTGGGGAGGAACCCAAGTTCAAGGCTCCCCCAGCAGAAGTACCCAAAGAAACCATCAAGGACCTGATCATCTGGGACCGCATCCCCAATAAAAAAGGCGTAGAAAGAGATGTAAAAGGTCATATTAAAGAGGTCTACAATTATGAGGATGGTACCACCCAATCAAGGGTGGAATTCAAGGGTGGGAAGCAGAAGATCTATGAGTATGAAGAGATCGTGAAGATGCTACCCAGGTCAGATGATGCTGATGCAGAATACTGGGATTTTGATAAGATCCTAGACCACAAATGGTCCCAACAACCTGGTAGACAAGGAAAGATCGATGTCAAGGTCAAGTGGAGTGGTTTCCCTGAGGATGAGGCTACCTGGGAACCGATGGAAGTGATCAGGAAGGACAGCCCAACAGTCCTTGCAGAGTATGCAGCACTCAAAGGCATTGTCCATGAGTCCAGGTGGAAATGGGCCCACAAGTATCTGAAGAACAGGAAGAAGTTCATCAGGATCAGAAAGCAATGGAGGCTGATGAAAAAGAGGAAACTGGTGGTGCTGTCAGAAATGAGTTTGGAGTGAGGGTTCCAGGGACCAAGGCAGAGGCTTACAAGCTGGATGAGATCAATGGCAACTCATTGTGGACCAATGCCATTGAATTGGAGGTGGACACACTCAAAAATAGGTTCCCCTGCTTCAAGAAAGCCAAACCAGGGGAGGTGACTGATGAGTACCAGGAGATCAAGTTGCTCTGGTGCTTCTCTGTGAAGTTTGATGGGAGGCACCGAGCCAGGTGTGTTGCAGGTGGGCCATATGACTGAGGACCACCCATATAACCTCTACTCTGGGGTTGGTGATCTCGAGAACATCAGGATGGTGTTTGTCATTGCCGCATTGATGAAGCTAGAGGTGATTGCGGGGGATGTTGGGTATGCCTACCTGATGTCCCTCACAGTTGAGAAGATCTGTGTGACCCTTGGAGATGAATGTGGAGACCTAGCTGGGGTCTTGTGCATCGTCATCAGGGAATTGTACGGGCTCAAGGTTTCTGGTGCCATGTGGTGGGAGACAACTTGCAAGACACCCCGATCCAGATGCGCTTCAACCCTTCCAGAGCTGATAGCAAAATTTGGATGAGGAACAAAGTGAACCCCTATGAGTATGTTGGGGTCATTTTTGATGATGTTCTGGTGTTCTCCAAGACCCCTCACCAAGTGATTGAACCCCCCAAGGACATCTACCACTTTGGGATGAAAGGAGTAGGCACCCTGAGTACTACAGTGGAGGAGACTTGACCTTCAACCCTGAGACAGAACTCTGGGAGTTCTCTGCCAAGACATACATTGAGAACTTGATCCCCAAGCTTGAAGCACTCTACAAGATCACATTGAAGAACTATGGATCTCCCATGGAACCAGAAGATAACCCCGAGTTGGATGAGTCACCCTACTTAGACAGCACCAGAGTTACCCAGTACCAGATGTTGGTTGGTTGTGGTCAGTGGGCAGTTACACGGGGGAGAATTGACATCCAGTACACTGTCAATACCATGGCTAGGTATGGTAGGGAGCCCAGGGAGGGTCATGAGGCCCGTTTGCTGAGGATGTATGGGTACCTCACGTTCAGGCCCAAGCTTAGGCTGGCTGCCAACCCTTCCCCAGCCGTCCTGGGGGATTTCCAGTTCTCTGAAGACAATGATTGGACCGGATTGTACCCTGACTCCATGGAGCCCATGGACCCAGATGCCCCTGAGCCCCTTGTCCCTGAGATCACCAAAGTCATCATGGTGGATGCTAGCCATGAATCAAACAAGATTGAAATGTCCAGTGTGGCTTCCTACATAGTTTTCTTTGGACAGATGCCCACCAAGTCCTACTCCAAGAGGTTGGCTACCATTGAGTGCTCCACCTATGGGGCTGAGTTGGTCACAGCAAGGATTGGAGTTGAGGCTGCCCCTGCCATGAGGTACAAGGCCAGAATGTTGGGAGTTGAAGTGAAGAACCCAACCTCCATCTTGGTTGACAACATGTAAGTTGTCAACAACCTACATTTGCCGTCCTCCTCCCTCAATAAGAAGCACCATGCCTGCGCCTACCACAAGTGCAGGGAAGCTGTTGCCATAGGTGTTGCCAGTGTTGGGAAGATCGCATCATGATGGAACCTCGCGGATATTGGGACCAAGCCTCTTGGACCCCAAAAGATGTACCGGCTCTGCAAGCAGGTAATTTACGGGCGATTTGATGATTGAAGAGCCCACCTTACCCCTGTATGTTGTCTCTGTGTTTGTGCCGCCAACCCAAGGGGAGTGACAGGAGTTGGATTGGAGCCACATGATGTGAAATCATTACTGCTGGCTTCCCTCTGTGTCTGTCTTTGGTGGTTTTACACAGTAGTGCTGTTTTCTCAGCTTGTCTGTCCTGGAACAAGTGTGCTGCTTGGAAGTGTTTCACTCTGTGATATTGTATTGTTGGCCTGTGCTCTAAGTCTTAAGGCATGACTCATAAGTAATCTTTGGGCATGATTCATAAGTATCTTTGGGTAAGACTCCTAGATGATGGAAGATACTATGGGGTCTTGGGACAAGCATGATTACTATATTTTTGATGACATTATGAAGCCCTGGACTATGAATGTCCATATATATCAATGTTTGGTGGTCAGTTGAAGTCTTGGATGAAGGTTTATATGCACAAGTGGCTGGAAGTCCCGTTTTTCGCCTGTTAGGAGCCCATTTCGCGCCACTCGAAATGTGCACTGTAATTTGACTTTAGGAGACCCTGTGTGCTCAACAATTCTTAGTTTAAGCATAACAAATAAGTGTACCTGTTGACCAGGACAAAGGATTGTACCTATTGCACCTGATAGCACCTGCTATTCGCACCCAAACTACCTTGAAACCCGTCTTGAGTTGACCTCAAGACTTTGCCAGTACCTTGGTCAGATAGTCAATCATGTCGATCTTGACTTTGCCCGGCTCAGAGAAATCAATCGTCATCCCTAGATAATCATGCTTGGGTCCTCTGGTTGCTTTGACAGCACCATAGGTACCATACTTCTCATTGCACCAGGCCAGAAAATCATCATTCACCTTGGCCATCATATGACTGGACATGAGGTCGTCGACGTGGAAACGGATAGTCTGTTGCTTGCCATTCACCATCCTGTTGGCAACACAAGGATCGTAGGGGTTGAATTCAAAACCAATGGACTCCATATCCTTGCGGAACGCCTTGTACCAAAGCAGACTTGCAATGAGCATTCCATAAAGTGCCTTCAATACCACAACGTAGAGGATAGGTCTCCCCTTCTCATAGACAAGGAACGCCTTGTAAGTGTCAGAGTCGATTTCCACGAGTAGCTCTGCGAGAGTACCTTCAATCTTCATAATCACCCTGTCACCACCATCCTTGGGTTGCGGCAATGCTGTCTGGATGAAAGCATTCGGTACATCCAAAGTCATAACGTCTCACCCTTGTCCTGATAAACTCTGGTTGGTTTCCCGTTGAAAACGGCTCGGGCCTTGACGGTCCTGTCTCTCTTCTCTGTAACAAACATAAGCGTCACCTGCGACTTCTTGAGTTCTGTTTTGCTACACTCCTCTGGTCGAACTGGTGCGAATGCCACACGACTGTGTAGCTGGTCCATCTCTTTTCGCGCTGCTTCCTTGGCCCTGTCGCCCCAGATCTTCAATCCCTTGGGCAACAAGTGCTGCTGCGCATGACTTGCTCCTCACGGAGTCATCTTTGATCCTACCGTGGTTGATTTCATGAATGAACTGTGCCATTGTCTTTGCCGTCATTGTCTCATACTGAAGCGGCTTCTTCTCCGGTTCCTGATCCTTGGAATTGGTACACTCCTGCGCGAAGGTGACTCCCTTCGTGGCTACTTGTTTGGCTGCGATCCTGGCAGATCTGCAGAATCCAACTCTTGTCAGCTTGCTTGCTTTGGCTGGGCCTTCGAATGGTCCATCAGTTGGGTCCACGATGCTCGGTCGATTGCTTGCTTGCTCTGTCGGATTGCCTGGAACTCCTCTTGGTAACCTTTCGATCACAATGTCACCCTCGTCTTCTTCGTCATCACTGTCTTCTTCATCGCTGCTATCGTATTGTGGTCTCGGTACCAAACCTGGGACCGATCCATCATCTTCATCGTCGCTATCGACGGTGTTGTCAAACCAATCTGGAACTGGCGCGATTGGTTCTTCATCGTCATCTTCTTCGTCAACTGCAAAATGTTGCATGTAACTTTCACTGCCTTGATTTCCCGCCACTCCTGCCGGCAAACCGACAGGCAAAAACTCCACCTTCTTACGGTTGTGGGTCTGTAGCGGCTTCATGCCTTCACTGTAGGCTTTCTTCTCCACACGCTCAATCACAAGCTTGGGCATCGGGAGGATGTCAACGTACTGGCGTGTCTTCACCTTCCAGGTGTGCAAGTCCAACAAATAATGGCCACCCTTGCTGTTGTCCAGGATTGGACGCAGATAGATGCACTCCAACCCACGGGGCTCGGCGCTGTTCTTGCGAGCTGCAGGGGACTCGTGGTGACCCATGCAGAAACTGCCAAACGTATACTTGACGTCATTGTAACCTGTGGTCTTCCCAGTCAAAATCTGCCGCGGGGGGTAGACACGGGAGATTCCTTCGGCTGCTGGGAAGAGATTCAACTTTTCATTGCAATCGTAAACCAGATGCTCCACCATAATCTTCGGCATGACTTGGAAAGGGACTGCATGGAAACCTGCTCGGAAACGGTCTTCGATGGTTCGATTGTTCCGCTCTGCGGCGGGGGCATGCACCTGTGCTGCCGGATGATCGAGTTTGACACCCATATCATTCTTGACTGGGTCCATCAACGGCTTGAACGCATTGTCGCACTGGATAGTGCCAATGTAGAACTTGTTCCCGTTATACGTGTCCATGATCTGATCCAGGGCCTGATAGTAGGAATCAGTTGTCAAGTCTTTCAAATGAACGATCTGCCTGTACCGAACTTTCAAATCGATAAAGGAGAGAAAGTTGAGACCACAAATATTGACAACATCCATGGCACCTGGTAATCCATTATGGTGATGGGCCACCAACTCCTCAGGGACAGCATGTACACTCTCGGTAGCTGGCGGTGGACGTTTCCGGGTAGTGGAGCCTTTGATCTTGGCCATGTCTTTGCCAAAGATCAGCTCGGCATTGTTGATATCCTCCAACATCACGGGGCAGTCTCGGATCTGTCCGGCTCGAATCATGTTCTTGAAGTCTTCCAAAGGCGGACGCTGGAGATTCGCATAGAGCTCCCTCGCTTGGAAAGCTCCCTTCACTTGCTTCTTGGTGAAGCCTTCTGTATTTCCTTCCACGGTCTGGACCATCTGATTAAGAACGGCTGGTGAGTTCTGTTCCTCGTAGGAGCTCATGATTTGCTTTTCGAGATCGTCGATGTCGGTACCATACAAACCGAGTTTGGTTCTTCCATATCACGGAGGTGGTACATGGCATCATCGTATGCGGTGTCCATCCAAACTCTTGAGCCATCTCGCTTTGCTCTGCACTCATCCGAAAGAATACCAAGGGCATTGATATTAGCCAACCTCCTGGGTTCTTGTAGGATACTCATCCCCAGGGGGCATCCATCTCTCGGTCCATTCGTGCTTTGCCCACATTTGTCTGCATGTCAATCGGCTGTCTGGCTGCTCGTTCATTCTTACCGACGGCCATGTTGGCCACTGAATTGATCGAGCTGCAACTGTCCAGGTAACACTTGTCCAAACCGTCATTCAATCTGCAGTCCACTCCTGTGCAAACGGCACTCTGCTGCGCCTGGACCTGTGGAACTTGGGCTAGGGCTGCAGCTTGATTCGGAACGGGAACTGGAATCCCTACTTGGTGGTACTGTGGACGGAACTGGAACTCGTTGCTTGGTGGATTGGCAACGCCTGGAAGTGTCGAGCCAGCGGCGGAAGCAGACGATGGGAACTGCTGGAATTGCTGGGCTTGCGCTTGGTGTGCTTGGAGTTGTGGTGGAATCGATCCTGGTGGAATTGGACTGAAACTTGGTCGGAACTCACTCCTGTGCGACTGAGCATCGGAGCTCATCGCAGACTGTTGTTGTGGAAGCTGGGCTACGGTAACTGTCTGGGGGACCGGAGCCGTCGAAGCTTCGCGAAACTGATGGTACTGTTGGAAGAACTGCTTCTTCAGACCTTGGAACTTATTGATGGCCCACTCGGGCTTGGGGATCTTGTCACAAACTTTGCATTCCGGCAACTTGTGGGTGGGATTGCCGCAGCAGTAGCAGGCCTCACCTCGCTTGTTCTGCTGATAGAGGACAACGGCATTGACACCAAACTCCTTCTTGGATGGGTCAATCGTCTTGGGCTGGCCAGAACCCTTGGCGCGGGCACGTCTGGCCTCATACCACTCCTTGCTGGGCTTGAATCTGTCGGAATTGAGGGTCTCACGAAGAGCTTCCAGGCTGGTGGGATAATTACTCGTGCCGTCCATGGCATAGGACGCCTCCACGGTAGCCTGATAGTCGCCATACCTGCCTGGGAATAGTCCTCTGTAGCCAATGAGAGCAATGATCTTGTTTCGGCCGTCATCCAGGTACTCCTTCACCTTGTCTTGGTCATCCTTGATCTTCTCGTACTCGGGCTGCTTCAGGAGGAAACAGTCCATGTAGCCTGTGCCAACGATTTCAGCGATCTGGGTCGAGTCGGCTGCCACGCGACGGAGAAAGGCATCAGTCGGTTCTCCTTCCTCTTGCTTGGGGGAAAGGGCACGCTGTAACTGGCGGACGAACTGTACAGCGGGATGCTCTCTGGTGGTGCCTTCGGCAGTCAGTCCTCGGATCTTGCCTAGGACTTTAATCGGGTCTAGTTTGATCTGCTCCCAGTCATGGAGATTTCGTAGCTTGCTCTTCATCTGTTTGGTACAATAGAACTGATAGATGCTGGCTGCTCCATTCTGTAGGGCATTCTTGTACGCAGTTTCCTCCTTTTGCCAGGTAGACAACTGATTCTTGTAGAGAGCTAGCTTGAGCTCGTCATATATCTTCTTGCCGTCAGCATCCGTAGTATAGGTCGGTTCCGTTGGCTCTGTCGGCGTCTGGTCTTGCATAGTCTCAATGGCCAGTGATGCTTTGGGAACATCAGTCCACTCCGACCTGGTCCTGAAGGTAGCCACAATGTGGTTCAATGTCTCTGGGAACGGGTAAAATCTGGAATCAGCATGTCCATTGGGATGGAACAGGTACTTGCGGCGGTTGCTTTGGCCTCTGCCTCTACCGCCACCACTGGCATCGCCTCTACCGGCGCCTTGGCCTCTGCTGGAGGAGCCTCTGCCTCCTCCTCTGTTGCCACGGCCTCCTCTGTTGTTGAATCGTGTCATCCTTGCTCTTGTTTGAGGAATTACTGGTTGCGTGGACTTGTACTGGATACGGTGTACTTGGGAGTTGTGGGACGCTTGGTGGAGCTGGAGGGGGTTCCTCTTATTTCCTATTGATCAGGTAGCCTCTTGTGGGTCTATATTGTCACTCCTGTGACTGCTCCTGCCTTAAACTTGGCTTGTTCCTATCGTGTCGTGTCTTCGTGGCTCTATCTGTGGCTCACACGAAATTCCACCGTTTGACCTTGAGGGTACTAGCGAATCGGCGCTATCGACCACTCAAAGGCTTCCTGTTGATGTAGATAGTTGCAATAGTGTTAGATGTGACTACTGGAGCAGTTTCATAGGCTCGAGTGTCTTCTTCCTTGAGTTTCAGTTGTCGGCGCTAGACTGGGACCTGTTAATTCCCACTGCTCGAGCGCTGTTAACTCGATCGTCGATAACTCAATCAATTTTTAGAGCTGAGAGCTTGCACTTGTCGTGGCATTAGTGTCTTTGTCGCTTCTTTCAGACTCTGTATGGGTTTCTTAGTGTATCTTGCTTCGTTTGCTCGTTCGTTGGCTTCGAGTCGATCGGCTTTTGCTCGGTGGATGGGCACCTGATTCACTCGAACGATCGTTACTCCTCGAATATAGCTCCGATGACCTTGCTTCAAGCACCAATCTGAACCGGCTTGATCCACTCTCTCCACTGGTATGCTTGGTTTGGACTCTTGATGACTAGAAGTGGATCGGCCGATGCTCCGTGAGCTTGGAATGAGTGAAAATGTGAGGCGAATTTTTTTCCTTGACTGTTAGCTCTGTTGCTTTGCCTTTACAGTGGGGCTACAGCGCACCTCTGCTCAATACCTGAGCCTGCTGTGTTTCTCTCAGTTCTTTCTCACTATTACAATACCAATACCATGGACAAACTCAATACAAACCTTTCTTTCGCCACAGTGTTGGGTAAGGCAACACTGCAACTACTAGCTATTATCAAGTTAATCTGTTGATTTGGGCGAGCTGTGGCGAAAGAATGATCTTTCTGGCTGGTTGCTCTGAAATCTGGATTCTGAGAATGCCAGTTTCCTAAAAATCCTACGATGGTGCGGTCTTTTTCTTATCCGGGTCCGCTAAATTTCTAGACCGGCCAACAGTATCATTTATTGGGGTATGGGGATACGCATTGGTCACTGAGAGTATTCTGCCGGGGAAAACCAGTCATTTGAGGGTATCCAATACTACTCAGAATCGCATTGGTAGTTGCATCGGCAACCCCAAAATACAACTTTTTCCCTAAGTATCTTTGTCACTCGTGCCAAAAATACAACCTAGTCACACACAAACGTTCCGCGAAACTCAAAGACTTATGGTCCCGGAACCTCCCTCTTAGTACTGTGAGAGGGTAAACGGCGCAAGATCCTCTCAGCTCAACTGCTGTATCCCGTAGTACGGAAGCTACAGGACGACTTGACCGTTGGGGTGAGTGCCTCCGATCGATTCAGTTTCATTCTTCGCCCAATTCCGTCTCATAAACTTGGATATCGAAAAAGGCGAAAGCTATGCATCATTGCTCTCTACTCGCTGTTTTATTACTCGCTCTTTTGTTTCCATCGACCATGGCGAGGAAGCGCAAGTCACTTGATCAACAGTACCGGCCCGCCGTTGCCAGGTTTATGTCTTGGAAGCATGGCCGGCAGACACCATATGATAGCAAGAGGAACTTTACACAGGTACGTTCCTTCGCTCCTTCGCCAAATCTGTCATTTCGCTGATCAAACATCGTCGCTCACACCATGGTCGCTTTTCATTACTTTTTTTCAGGACGAGTTCCTAGCCATTACACCCACTGATGTCGCCCAGTTCCTGAACTTCCTTGCCTATGGAAAGATCAACCCAGGGCCCAATGACCGCCCCACCCACAAGAGATCTTCCACTCTTGACCAGTACAAGAAGGCCATCAGCTACTTCCATCCGAACCGCCACGCATCATGGGCTGTTGGTCCCAATGTTGGGAATCCAACTCGATCCAGGGTTGTCAATGAAGTGATCAAAGCTGTGAAGAAGGCTGAGGTCAGGAAGCAGGGCAGGAAATCCAATGTCAAGAGGGATCTCAAGATCCGGGAATTCCGCAAGACCATTCGCATTGTGGAACGCGATGGAGGAGCGAACATTGACACGACGATCAAGATCCCAACCATGTTGAAGGTTCAGTTTCACTTGATTGGCCGCACTGATGATTTGACCAACATGGAGACATTGGATCTGCACAGCCACTCCAAGTTTCCAGGCTTCGCTCTCGAAACCAAGGTCTCATGGAGCAAGAACGTCCAGGAGGAGCGTGATTGCCCCAACCAGATCATGCTGGGTGCCGCCGACCCTGACTTTTGCGTCCTGATTGCCTTGGCTATTTGGATCGAGACTCGTCTTGAGAGGGGACACGGTGATCCCAAGTTTCTGTTTGGCCACTACCGTGTCGACGATGAAGAAGCGTTTAATTTGCTTATGGATCTCTCAACAACTGGGTCGCGGAGACCTAAAAAGACCTTGCATCGCTTTCCAGAGTAGCTCAGCCGTACCGTAGCCGCCGTCAAGCAATTGCGAACTTTGGCGCATGCAAGAACGTGCAATTATAGTTTCAAGTGAAATTGCTCAGAGCTCCGCAATCAGCAGCAACTTCTGCAATTCGGGAGGACGCTATTTGCGTCACCCCATAGAGTCTGCCGAAAGAAACATCCATTAAGACTGAGCTATAGGCAGCTAAAGAACACTCGAGTAGTTCCCAATTCCAAATTGTAGACCTTGAAGTATCTTGCTATTCTCGCCATGTCCCCGCCACTGTTATCCTTTGCTCAGGAGTCAGGGTACGGTACCGGTAGTGCCAGCCTTTAGACCGCCTTGACAGAACGAGAATTCAAGCATCCGGCCTCTATATGCTTTAATGGAATAAGTCAGTATCAGATGATAGCAGCGCTGAATTCCAGAATTCCATACTCAGTGCTCGAGTACTTGTTTCCAATGAGAATCACCGCAATACAAGTCCACATAACTTCATAACTTCAGCTTTTTCAACAGCCCGCCGCAACAATTCAAGACGTGCTTGCACATGTGCAGCTCATACACGTACTGGTACCGGCATGCGATGCATACTAGTACTGCAAGTGAAAGGACCTTACTACAATTTTGTCAGCCTCAAGGTTCTTCGACTGACCAGTACCGCCTGCAGCGGAAGAACGCAGGAATGCGGAGATGCGGAGCTCAAAGCTCAATAATTGATCATCACCTTTCAACTTTCAACAAGAGCTTCAACAACAGTTACTTATGTCAATTATTTCTAATGTTGAAACCCACCGACGTTTAGTGACTTAACGGCGACGGTTCCCAGATGCCCAATCAGGGTAAAAACAAGGTGCTTTCCTTGTCCGAAAAGTCCCAGTTTCTACTCTATTAAAAACAGTAGTACCATACTGTAGCAGTACTACTAGCTAGCTAGTACTTACCTGACCAAGGGAAGGACTTGATTGATCGTTCGGCACTTTCCTTCCTTTTCCAGCTAGTCTAGTTTCCTTGTTTCACAAATAAATTTAAAGCGAGGTCATTTCAGAAAAGATAGGTGAGTGATTGGTGGTAGCGTTTTGCGCTTGATCAATGGGAAAACCGAGAAGCTGACATAAATCTTGGTGCCTGCATTCTTTCCAAAGTTAGCATCTCTTGTTCAAATTGCTAGCATTTGCATTCCAACATGCCCATGGTGGATGCAATGGAGGACCTTCAGAGAAAGGTGATCCCACCCTCACGATTTGTTTGTCCCATCACCCTGGAAGTCATGGTCCATCCCGTTAGGGCACCCGGTGGCCGCTGCTTTGAGCGTTGGGCCATCCTTGAGTGGCTCTACTTTGGCAATGACTTGAATGGTGGAACTCACCCGCTGACACGGAAACCTCTGTATCCCCAAGACCTTAAAGAAGAGGAAGAGCTCCGGCATGAAATTGAAACCTGGAGACTCCAACATGGAATACCCAAGCCTCCGAGTCCATACAATCAATACGACGACGACGAAACCGAAGAGGATTTGAGCCAATCTTCCCTGCTCTCGTGTACCCAGGAGCAAGCAGAGGAGCATCCCACTTTGGCCGCCTCTCTGCAGATCATTGCACAATCCTCAACCGAGGAAGGCTCTTGTGGTTACTATTTGCTGCCGCCACGACTACTGAAAATACGCAATCGGATACTGCAATCGAGGGATGCCAGGTGCCAATTGCAGCAGGCCTCGAATGCAGCGGAATGAACAAATGGTTGAGAGTCTCCTACTAGCTGGATCTGACAAAAACTGTAACTACGAATAGTGGAGGTGCGCTATAGATACCAGCAGCGCAACTTGCTTCATAATGCCTAATTGTTCCCCGTTGGAAATTACAAGCAGCCAAATGCATACTCTTTGCTAGCTAGTTGGTAGGTACGGTACGCACGGTTTCATGTTTCAGCCTTGGGACTTCGCATTGCCACTCGTAGCAACTGAAAGCCATACCGGCGGTCTGCGCATGGCTGGTGGCAACGATATGGATCTAGCTAGCTAGCTAGTCGTAGCTATTGCAACCATCCGCCGAAGGAGGCAAATGTCATCAAGCCTCTTCACCATTATTCGTTCAGTGTTGAGCTTTGTTGCAACTGTGCTGTACCATACGGTAGCTTGACAGTAGCTTGGTTAATTGAAGAGCTATTGAAGGAGGACGAAGGTACGGTACGGTAGGGTACGGGTGGGGTGGGGTAGGGTAGGGTACGGTACTGGTACCGGTGTACCGGTACCGTACGGTACCACGGTTCCGAGTCCGTGCCAGTGGGTATTTTTAAAATAGACAAGTGTCTAAACCATAAACCCATAAGTAGACGCAGATTAAAGGAACTTCTCAAAGGTTTAAAGCGGTTGATGACGTGGCACTCACTCACTCACTCACTCACTCTTGCATTTCGGCGACGGGAGATGGTAAAAGATCAAAGATGCAACGATTGTTGTTGAGGGAAGCAAAGAGCCAAGCTAAGAAGCAAGCATTCAGCATACCGGCAGACAAGAACAACCAAGAACAGAAGAAAGGCACCTTTTAGAGAGGATAGCAGCCTAGCAAGGTACATCATCACAGAATCTGATAATTACACCAAACACACAAATCACACCAAACACGACAATACCCAACCATGGCCAGGTCGACACTGTCCACTCCCATCGCCATTTTGTCCATTATCGCGGGAGCGGGGGCCTTTGTGGTTACTCAGGCCGTGACCAAGGACACATTTGAACCCATCTTGGCAGCTTGCGGCAATGCCAAAGACTATGCTACCATGGAAGATTTTGTGGCACAAACGGGTTATCACCGCTACGACAAACTGGCAGGCATGGGGGTGCTGGATGTCTTTGTCTGCATGATTACCCAATTCTTTGTGTTTTTGGTGGAGCGCAGTCCGGCTGGAATGCTCACGTGGGGAACGACAATAATCAGTGCCATTCCAGCCATGATGTTGATCTTGTTGGAGGCCGGACGGAGTGGCAATCGAGCCCTCTTGTTGTGGCCCACCACGTTCAGTTTGATTGCACAATTTTTGGGCATTTCAGTGGTATTTCCCCTCCTTTGGGTACCGAGCTACTGTTTCTTTGCCAATGAGAGTGGAGTTGTCAATCTTTCCTTGGCACGGAGTCTGGTGTTCTGGTGTCTCCCTTTTACTCTGCTTTCCGTGGCGGCATTTGTCTTGCCGGTGGATTCAGACGAATGGACGTTAGTAGCGGGGACATTGGCAGGACCATTGATTTGTCTGACTGGATTGATTGCCTGGATACTCGGACCTCCTGCAACTCCCACACAGAAAGATGTCGCCGCTAGTGCGGAAGCCGCGGGCGTGTCCTTTGGTATGGGTGGAATCTTGGCACTACTGGGATGGTTTTACATGATTTACACGGTCCTTATAAACTACGGAATGGATTACGAAGCCCTCTGGAAGGACTTGTGGACCGATGCGCACCCATCGATCCAATTCATGTCAATTGATGCGTCCGTGTTGTGGGTGGGGTTGGTATTGCACATTGCCTCCCGCAAGCTGAGCAGTGTGGCCGAAGTGCTGCTGTTGACACCCTTTTTTGGACCTGGGGCAGCCTGCTGTATGGCTCTGGCATCTCTGGAGATGGACCGGGTCCCTCCCGTGAGCAATAGTAGTAGTGATGAAATCAAGAAAGACAAGTAAATAGAATATATGATATTTTGGGCTCCGATAAGTCGCGCTGTCTAGCATGACTCCCGGAGCTACCGGTACCGGTACAGTAGATTTGGTTGTGCCGATTTAGGTTTTAAAAACCAACCAAAGGACTGATATGGATGACCACATTGATGGTTTCGTAGGTTTCGTAGGTTGCTTACCAGGTAGCTTTGTGATGATGCAACCAGTGCACACCGGTACGGCAATAGTCTAGCTACAGGTAGTTGTTGCACTTCATGAACATCTTTTTGACCATGGACTCGACTCCACACGCAGTGAAGATTCATCGAGGTATTTTTGACCATGTATTCTTGCAGCTTTGTGGGTTTAATCTTGCTTCGCAACTAGCTAGATGTAGTCTACTTTCTCCTCAAAACTCAAAGGGACTGCGTCAAAACGTCAAAACGTCAAAACACCATCCCAACACACCAACGCCCTCCTCTTCATGGTCTTTTCTGATCTGTCACCAACCATGTCTGCCAAAGTTGAGTCCACTGAGGTGCCTCTCGCCCAAGCCTTTGCCCGATTGGCAGATGAAGACTATCATGATGTATCTCTAAAAGGCACAGATGGAGGATGGTTCCTGCCAATCGAATAGCCCTTTCTGTCCGTAGCGAATACTTTAAGACCCTGTTCAAAAAGGATGGTCAATTCAAGGAATCCACTGATGCAGTAGTATCCATTGGATTCTCCAGTGATGTTCTTGAGGCAGTTGTGGAGTATATCCATACCGACGCTGGCATTCTTTTGGCCAAATATTCAGAAGACGCCACCGGAATCTCTTCCAAAGACGCCACTGGAGCCTCTTTGGAAATTTCCAATGATTGCATGGAGGAATTCCAGGCCTTGGTGTCATTGACTGAAGCAGCTATGTACGTTGGATTGACAGGTCTCTGCCAAAAGGCTCAGAAATGCCTGACATTCTTCATGAAGATGGAACCTTTGATAGCCATTGCTATTTTGGCAGCGTCCAAGCAAGCGGGACCTGTTGTGTCCGAGGAATTGGTCAGTCGGGCTTGGAGCATGTTCTGTGGAGTATCTGGGGAATTTCACAATGCTGTTCTAGGGCGCATTTCTGCCACTGTGCTGGGAGCCATCCTTCAGGATGCCAAGGCCAAGCTCGACAATATGAAGCTCTTCGAACTGATCCACACATGGTCCACCTGTGAGCCAGTCAATGCAGACCGCCAAAACTCAGCCACAGCCTTGGTTCAAAACTATGTGGATCTTGAATGTATTGATCCCGATGACTTGGCAAGTCTTGTTGAGACATCCAGTTTGGTGACAACAGGCCAACTGTTGGATGCCTACAAGAAACAAGCAAAGAAAGCAAAGCATCACCACAAAATTGCTGTACACAAGCCTCTTTATCATAATGTTGAGTGGAAATTTGCCCAATCTAAGGCTCTCACTACTTCAGCTCGCAATGTTCGGAAGAGTGACATCTTCAATGGGGCTGCTTTTGCATTGGGGGGAAAGTATCGATGGACTGTCACCACAAACTCCAACAGTGGCTTCTGGCTAGATGACTTTTGGCTAGGTGTGACTAAATCTACACACTCTTTCAAACCAGACAAGTTCTGCGGGCGTCAAGCACATTGTTGGGGTGTCTATGGACACAATGGATATGAATATTCCAACAAAAAATCTGTTTGTAGACCTCTAGGAGAAGCGGCCAAGTTTGGAGATGGATCATGTGTCACCATGACCCTTGATTTATCATCCGGAGCTCCAGGAAATGGGACTCTATCAATCTCAGTCAATGATCAAGACTCCGTTGTAGCAGTTTCTGATTTGCGAACCCATCTTGTTGGTGACTTGGCTAGTCTTGTTCCAGCTGTATCATGTTCCAATGGAAGTGCCACAATTGAGGATGTCCAGATGCTCTGCATGGGCAATCTATAGATGTCCTCTAGTGCTACACTCCATGGGTAAGTTTGAGCTCCAATTATATATTGTGCCGCATATATGGTATGATTGTCTATTGAGAGAAACCAATGAGGCACATTGGAGAAGCAGATCAAGGATGCAAGAAGAGAAAAAAGGATTATTGGGTGATGTGAAGGCATGCAACTAAAATCATGCAGCGTGGGTATCAAAATGCCATGTCTTATCCTCTGCACTATTATCCTCTACGGTACTGGTACTGTACAAGCTAGCCAATTCTTATAGGAGCGAGCGTATCCTCCTCCTCGTTATCTTCCACGTAAATGTGTGGCTTCTTTTTTGAAAGCACAACAAAACAAAAACTACTGACTATGAATGATCACGTTGGTCGTTTCGTAATTTGCTTTGTCTTGCTTTGCGATAGCACTACGTTATTAGTTAGAAGTACACCAAGTGTTGTTTCTGCTTTGTCGATTGATTCTACTACGAAGGGCTGGTACCTACGCCAAGGGCTTTGTGGATTAATTCGGGGGTATCCTCCAGCTTCTGTAAGGTAGATAACCTCGCTACTCTAAACCCGCTTTTCCTCTTCGCGGAGCAATGACAAGGGAGATCGAACATGTTGCGGGTAGATCGAACATGTCACAGGTAGATCGAACATGTTGCAGGTAGATCGAACATGTTGCAGGTACCGGACATGCATTTGTGAAGTATCATGTTCTTTCAGCTTTGTGGGTTTAATCTCCTTCCCACTTGCACTTCGCACTTGGTTCCATCTTCCAGAACAAAAGCGAAGCTGTGCCACCATTGGCACAATCTCTGCCAGTGCTTACTAGCTAGCTAGATGAACCATGGTTGTGATTAAGAGTCCAGCATCTCCGTATTACTCTCCCTATCATGCAGGTGCTTTGCCCACCAACACCACTAATAAGAACAGCAATGGCATTTCGAATATTGGCATTTTGGTGACGGCCTTTTTGGCCATTCTGGCCACGGGTGGTCCAACCTACAGTTTTGGTGTCTACGCCGAGACGTTGAAAGCGACATTTTCCTTGACGCAATCGGAATTGGATACCCTCGGAGCGGCATCCTTTGCCGCCGGTTTGATTTCGTGGATTCCGGGATTGCTGGTCGATGCGTGGGGTCCTCGGCAAGCGTTGTTGTGGGGAGGTGCCATGCAGAGTTTTGGATTGGCGTGTTATTGGATGGCAGCCAAATGGGGTAACGACGTCATACTGGAAGCGACGGGCATGACGAGTATCATTCCCATTTTGTGTGGTTTGTCCATTCTCATTTTTACCAGCAACAATATGGTCATTGGTGGTGTTTTCAAATCCATTGTCACGAGCTGTGAATTGGGTACCAAGGGAAATGCCGTTGGAGCCGCCAAGGCATATTTGGGACTGGGAGCTGGAGTCTTTTCCTCCCTCTTTCACGCCATCAAGACATCGTCCGATCTCGATTTCTTGGCCATGAGTTCCGTCTGTGCCATTGTCGCCATTGTCCTTCCTGCCGCACTTGCATTGCCCACACAACAACTACTCGACAAAAAGGGAACCAAGGATGATTCCACCAATCAACATTATCATGTCATTTACGTCGGACTACTCGCACTGTCCATGGTGGTGGTGGGAAGTAGTGCCTTGACATTGTTTTCACATCAATCCAATTCCAGTACTACGAAAGGCTTTCAAATTCCAGATTGGCTCCATGGAGTGGTCATTTTGAGTTTTTGGATTGGACCCGTTCTGGGCTTGTTTCTGGTACCCACATCAACCGCACTACAAGAGTCCCATCGCAAACAGTTTCAACGATCGCAATCGTCCATTCGACGTCGGGTGCGATCCGCCATGGAACGAGATACCAGTGCTGGCACTCTTGCCCAGAATAAGGGAGAACGCATGATGCTCCTTCCTCCTTCCAATAATAATAGCCAAGCAAACAAGATGGTCTATCATGATGGTGATAACGATGATGGAGAAACAAATATTGGTCTTCCCACTACTAGTGACGACAAGCAAGTTAGTTGGCGTCCCGACAATGATGACAAACAAATGAGTTGGCGGGATGATGATGACGACGACGAGTTTTTGGAAACACCCCAACCCATTCCCGATCGCACCTTGCCGGAAATGTTGCAAACACTTCCCGCATGGCTCTTTTTGGGAGCCAGCACCATGTTGGTCGGGGCGGGCACCATGTTGACCATTAACATGGGACAACTGGTACAATCATCCCTTTCGGCGGAGGACGACCAAACGAATCCACAACAAACGGCAGCCGCCTGTTTGGCCATGTTTAGTGTGTCGCAGGCATTGGCGCGCGTCACAGCCGGAGCCGTCAGTGAAGCGGCACTGCAATGGAAGACGACACTCTTTGGCATTCGTCGAGGAGTGCCTCGACCGGCATTTTTGGTACTCAGTTGTGCCTTTGCCGTCGCGGGACATGCCATAATGGCCATGACGACGTCCTCCAATCTACTATTGTTTGTCTTGGGGATTGTATTGACGGTGAGTAGTAACAACGTGGCTCTTTGTTTTTGATAAAGCAGCAGCAACTCACTGCTGTGTGTGATGTTTAGGGCATTTCCTTTGGCATGCTGTGGCCACTCATGGTCCTGGTCGTGGGTGATTTATTTGGCACGGTCAATCACGGAGCCAACTACATGTTTGCCGATGGATTCACCTGTGCCGTAGGGACTCTTTCCATTGCCAAATTCCTGACGCAGTTTGTCTACGAACAACATATCGAGGGCGATGAAACAACCTGCTTTGGAGAAGAATGCTTTCGCATCACCCATGCCATCATTTCCGGGCTTTGCCTGATATCCATGTTTGCCTGTGTGGCGCTCTTGTACATGACGCGAAGTAGCTACGGGACGCTCCTGGACGAAAGGTAGTGGTGTGGCGTAGCGAGCCCTCGTTGGCCACGCACATTTCTCTGTCGCCACAATGATCGTGTTCTAGTACGTGCTAGTCTCTGACCCTGCTCGAGCGTATGATGAGACATCTCGAGTTTGTGATTGTGTTCAAAACTGTACCATTTATTTTATAGCATGCACAGTATAGTTATCATGTTGTATGTACCGGCTGCCAGAGAATGGGTCGAAGACGGCATTTGGAATGTCCGAAAGCCAACGGGATACCCGGGACCGCTAACTCGTCGAGGCCACTGTTGCATCGTGGGGACATCCTCGCCCGCCCTCCACAGCAAAAAACGAACTCGAACAAGCAGCATTGAAACTTGAATGGTTCAATCAAGAAGAGATGTATGTGGCAGTGGCAAGATGAATCCCTGCTAGCTGTACCACCAAAGGTGTCTACATTATAGGATCCCGAATTCCCTGCTGTACAGTCTATTTTGACATGGCGTTTTCAACAAGCACTCCTCTTTTGTGGTTGCCGTGATTCGAATGTTTAAAAATGTATCAATGAATATGTATCCATGTATCTTGAGTTCAATATTTCCTAAAGACTACATTTGCACCAGTGACAGCCACAAAGGAGGCCACCACAGTCAAAGTCAAGGCCAAAGGGATCTTTTGTGGTAGTGTTGTATTGACCCAAAGCACACAGCTCTTCTGGCACAACCCCTGAGAGAGGATTTCCACTCAGAGTCAAAAGTTCCAGTGAACCATTTGATGCCAACTTAGACAGCTCACTAGGGATAGATCCAGAAAGTTGATTTCCATGTAGCCGCAATGCAGTCATGCTGGTAAGAAGAGCCAGTTCGCTCGGCAGAGCCCCTGAGAAAAAGTTGTCATAGGCTTCCACATCTTCGATCCTCCTGAAGTCTCCAATCTCAGTTGGCAAGGGTCCACTGAACAAATTATTTTGTAGCTTCAGCTTCAGCATGTTTGTCATCTGCCAGAAGTCTATTGGAATAAATGAAAGTTGGTTGTCTTGTACATAGAAGCGCATAGTATTCACCAGCAATCCACATTCAGAGGGAATTGGGCCAGCGAGGGATGCTGCAGCGAGAAAGATGTCTTCCGTGTTTGAGAGCATTCCAATCTCTGTTGGAATGGTTCCTTGAAGATTGTTGTCACCAAGGTTTAGCCTGGAAAGCCTAGTCAGGATCCCAACTTCACTGGGAATGGCACCCGAGAACTTATTCTTCTGTATCCTCAGATCAGTTAATCCGGTCAGCAAACTCAGCTCAACCGGAATGGTTCCAGTGAACTTATTTTTTACAAGAGTAAGCTCTGTCAAACTTGACATCTGGAACAGTTCACTTGGCAGGGATCCTGATAATTTGTTCTGGTTGATGCTCAAGTCTGTAAGACTATTCATCATTCCATACTCACTGGGGATGGGTCCTTTGATGTTCTTGTTTCTCTGAAACCTGATTGTGGTGAGGTTTGTTAGAGACCCCAACACAGCGGGGAGAGTTCCAGACAGAGAGCAGTCATCCAGTAGGAGTTCCTGCAAAGTTGTCAGCATGGCCAACTCACTTGGAACTTGTCCACTCATCATTTCATTGTTGTTGAGAGCAAGAAAAGTAAGATTTGGCATTTGGTAGATGGGTGGAGGAACCCAGTTGGCCAAGGTAGCATTGATTCCATTTCGGCGCAGCGCAAGATATGACAATGACGGCAACAGTTCAATTTCCAGCGGAATGTATGGTTGGAAGCCAGAGAGCTCCAAATCATCAAGGATGAGAGTTTGGATTCTGCCTTGGTCGTTGCAAGGGTCTACATCATTTTGTAATTCTGCATCGTAGTTTGGTCCATCATCACTAAATTTTCCATAGGCACTGGAGAACCAGTAGCACTCTGATGTGTCATAGAGCATCCACCTGTTTCGAATCACTTCACGCCAGTTGGGACCCTCAAATGCATAGAAGAAGGTCGCCAAGGCAAAAAGTTGAATCTGTCTCCATCCTGGCATGTCTGGCAACTCAGGATGTACTGAGAGCCAATGCATGGCTTGCCACTGGGGAGTTGAAATGTCATCCAATTTCTGAATGGTTGAATCTGGAAGATCTTGTAGCAGTGCATCGAGTGCTCCTGTTGGGGCACTAGATGGAGTGCCTGTTGGCGGTATTGATGGAGCAACAGTTGGTGAAACTATAATGCGATCTTCTTCACTTTTTCCGAAAACAAGTCCAAGTATGATTCCAAGGGCCAAGCAAGCCAATGCAAAAATGGCAAAGCCCATGACTTTTTGATTCCATTCCTGTTTGTGCTGCAGCTTCTTAGACTCTTGCTTCTCCAATTCTCCATGGTCAACCATCTCTGCTTGGGGTAAATCCCCAGCATTAAAATGCTCACTTTGGACTGGCTTGGCCCAGGCCAGACCCCCGCCTGCTTCCACATCAGTGTAGCTTTCATTCATACCAGTAAATTGGACTGCTCCAGTAATGTCCCATGGTGTGTTGGACAGCATTGTATCTTGTTGCAAGGATTCCTCATTTCCTTGTTCTGATGTTGTTGGGGGCGGTCCATCCCTAGTTGGCCCTCTAACATCGTAGGCACCAGGCCGCGCAGCCTGAGGTATCGGTAGTGGCTGCAAAGAAAAATTAATTTCTGCAGGAGCTGCTTCTTTGTTCTGTCCACCTGAAGGCAAGCTATTCATTTTCTGTATCACCCCCACTTCTGTATCAATGAATTTTGAGCCCATCATTCCTGCTTCTCTTTTGATGTGTTTTGAATCTACAACAGAGCTCTCGGCATTGTCGGCAAACTCTTCGTCCTTTGACACTCTATCGTTCTGAAGTCGCGACGGGATAGGACCTGTCAAGGAATAAGGGGCAGGTGCCACGTCCTTTCTATTGAGGGCGCTGTTAACAACATTGTCGATTGGGCGGTCGTTGCCGTTGTCTCCGATTGTTCCGACGCCTTGGCTCGCAACGCTCTCGTCGTCCAGATTTTCGGAGCCCTTGCATCCTTCTACTTTCTTGGTTGTTGTTGTTGTCATCATACCTGTACAGGGCCGCAAGAAGAATGAGGAGAGCTGATCGCTTGATAACCGGATAAATGGCTACTAGTAGAAGGGTGCATGTGCTCGTGGTCTCACGTGGGCAGCCGTGCAGCCACTGTAGAAGAAAGAGCTCGATCGCTTTGGGCGGAGCCACTGGATAGCATCTTCACTGCAGCTTCAAGGATTGCAGGACACTCAGTCGGGGGCAGGGATTTAATAATAAAGACCAACCTTTCACAAATGGATCAGAATGTGGATACCGCACAGACATCCAATGAAAACAGCCGGCATTACAGATAAATAGAGTTTTTGGCGCGATTTGGACGAATGTACCCAGGTTTTTGCTTGTTTGTGGTTTCTCACAATACATGTAGACAAGGGTACAGACCTCCAGTGTCATGACAATTGCAGCATGCGTAAACCCTCCACTATTCTATGATATCCCTAGCCAAGGCAGAGCGATAGTCTACACTGTGATACTTATTCGATCGTGCTGATGGAGCCAGCTAGCTATAGATCGGATCATAACTCGTCCTCTTCAACCTACAGTACTATGCGGTCAAGCTGAAACGCACATGCCTTCTTGTCCCAAATCTATCTGGTTAGCTTGCGGCGTTGGTACTCGTACTTGAAGCAGTCCTTTTTCTCTATGTATGCTGTTCTTCTTAGTTGTACCTCTAGAGGATTTGATTCAACTCCTTTACTTCCTCCGAATTCCTCGTTTCCAAAAGCACATGACAGTGACGCCAACAACCACGACCAGGGGCAGACTTATCAGGATGCATTCCACTGCCCACGCCAGAGCAGCAGCAAGGAAAATCCCTGACAGGAAAACTGCGCTCATTGCCAAACTTGGTTGATTGACTGCATTGTCGTACAAGTCTTTCCAGAGTTGTAGACCAAGGGGGATGCCTTCTTCAGAAAAGGCCAAGCAGTACTTACTGTTTGGTGCCATGTGGCTGCAGTAGAGGCGAAAGGGGGCAATGCCTACATGTTGAGCAACATTGTTAAAGCCACCAAAAAGCGTCTTTGCTCCCTCATAATCTGTGCATCCAAGATAGATTAGTGGGAATGGTTCCACCGGCAGTCAATCTTTTTCTTGAGAAGGCGTGGTGATCCTCCCGCTGTCCCCTTTTGGGTGTGTATTCTCCGGTTCACTGGCTAAAGTACTGTTCAAGCAAGGTAGATGTGGTATACCATTTCAAGGTAAGCTATTTATTTACCTCAACTAGTGTAGAATGATCAATCGAATGATTCGATTCAATCGAAACGTCTGAAATCTTTTCTTCTAAGTCCCAGCCAAAACAGCAACACAGCAACGAGCAACACACTCACTCATCGGATCATTGGATCCTTCTATTCGAAGACATCCCCTTGCTCGACTCAACTCAACCATAGCAACAGCATTGAGTACGTAGTATTACCGTTCGGTAGTAGTAGTATTGTATAAGAAGACAACGATGAAATACACGTCGTTCCAGGAGAGTCGGTTCCAAAGTCAAGTGGACAATGCGTTGATTTCGGTCAAGCGGATTTTGGATACGACCCGGAATCCTCGATTGGCCGGCAATAATAATGGTCAAGACCATTCGTACGAGGACAAGTACGCGCTGGCCGCATGGATGACCAACACGGCACTGGTGGCTACCGTGAATGTCTTTGAATTATTGGGCATGACGAGCGATCACTTGTCGACCATGAACGAGTGGAAGAACGCCAACAAGAGCGTCACGCTGCGCTTTGAAGCCATTCAAACGTGTAAATTCATGCAAGAGCGAGAAGTCCCCTTTGTCGCTGGTTCTACTTCCACTGTAATAGAAGTGGAAAAACAATCGAGTGGTCGCTTTTTTGGCAAATCGTCCTCCGAGAAATCGAGTACGAAAAGCAAAGTGACGACCATGATCAAAGAGTACCATTGGAAAGTAAGAATCAACTACAAACTGATTGCCTTTGCCGGCGCCAGTCCCGACGATGGAGCCGGATTGGTCACTTGGCAAAGTCGGGATGCTTCTACCATTCTCGTCATTAAAGGCACCGAAAAAGTTCCCTTTTTGAACGTTTTTAAACATCCACCCATTGATGTCGATTTGACCTGGTTGCTCTCGCAAATCATGATTCACAAACAACAACATGTACCACAACAACAAACAGCACAATTCCGAATTGATCGCAATGATCCACACGTCTGCAAAACACCCCGTCGCAATCCACACGTGGATCAAGCCGTAGAAGCATTCCAAGATATTTGCCATTTTGCACAAAAATTACGACAATTTCTACTCATCAAGGTCGAACGCGAAATTCTGTCGAGACATTCTCCCGTCAATGACTCAACAACTGACAGAACTGCTGCCAATAGTAAATTGACTTCCATTCATACCCGCAATCTATACAATCCCATTTTGCCACTCATGGAGTCCAAAAATAACGCAAACAACAGCACTGCGATTCCTCGTCGCAGCAGCCACCCACCCGTCAAGAGTTCTTCCCTTGTAACACTCACGACTACGAATGACACCAACAACAACGATACCACCAATACACCCCTCTTGTCCTTGACGGACATGGAAAAATTTCTCGGAGAACAATTGCGGACCGTCCAAGAAGCCATTCTCGGATTGGCCAACACATTTCTTCCCAAAGGAAATGGAGAACATCTCATTTCCACGGCCGAAGCCACACTCGTACTCTTGGCGTCCCATTTGGAACAATTGGCATTTCAATACGAAGATTGTATGCGTTACATGGAGCATATGCTCCAACAACAATTGATTTTTGCCATTGGAAAACACGTGCACGCACCCGATTTTGATGATTTTATGAAGTTTTATTATCAGCACAAGTTGTACGCGCCCCAATATGCTCCCACTCCCTTTTGTGTGGCCATTCGACGACCGGGATATTACCCCGATGGTATTCTCAGTATTGAGTACAACAACAACAATAGCGATCAACAACAACCCATTGATACCTTTTGTCGGCGTATTACTCCCACATGCCCCATGCAAGTTCCACTCACGGCGGCCACTACCGTGTCTCTCAATGGCGACTGTTTTTTGCACGGATGGATGCAACATCGATTCCAAAACAATGGAACTCCCGGCAACAACAGCAATAAATGTTATCAATTGGCAGCACGAGCACGACAATTCTCCTGTTTCATGGTCATTGTTGGTACCATTGCCGGGCCCAACAAGTTTTCACCACAATCCGCCATACTCTTGCAAAACAAGGACGAAGTACTGATACCTCTGCTCCTGGAAGAATTGCCCACCGCAAAAGAATTCCAAGATGCCATTTCCTCCTTGTCGCCGGAACAACAACAATTTGCCAAGGCATTTCGCGAAATGCAATTGGAATCGAGTGTCTTTGGTGTGGCCGTGATACAACTCAAACCGCAACTCGAAGATTTGTTGGGATTGCCACCGGGATCACTCACCAAGGAAATGCAATTGACCCAGGATTTACTGTCGCTCTTTATCGAATACCAAATCCCGTCCGATTTGTTGTCGTACGATGGACCGCCGGAAGAACCGGATCGATCCAAAAAGATTGCGCTCGTACAACAATACACCAAATCGGTGCTCAATGTCGTGCAGGGAGAAAAGGACAAGCAATTGGCATTGGAGAAACAAAAGGCGCACATGGCGCTGGAACAATACGCACAAGGGAATCCTTCCGTGTTGTTTGACGAAGCATTGTCGGCAGTGTCGGAAGAAGCCAGTTTGGCAAGTTCCATCCCCACCACCATTATGGAACCCGTTGTCTACAACAAAAAGAAGCTCAAGAAAGACGCGCGATCCGTGTATTCCAGCCCAGCGGCTCTGGCAAGTCAACATTGTGAGGCACATTCTTTCGTTGGGGCGTATAGCGTGTCCGCCCCCTTTGATGCGTCCAGCATGCCGGGATGCACAGCCAGTGGCGGTGGAGGCTTGAGCCAGATGGAGCAAGACCTTTTGGCAAAGCAACGAGGAGCTGGGCCTAGGACTATGGGTCTTGCCCCGCCAGGAGCCATGGCTGTAAGTGGCTCAAGCATGCACAGTACAGTCAGCAACAGTGCCGCGGACGAGCTACCACCAGGCCCAAATTTTGATGGTCCTTCTGGACCCGGCGGTCCTTCAGGTGCTGCCCTCAAGTCACCGTCGACACAACCACAACAACCATTACTGTCTCCCCAGGACGGAAATGCCGAAGCAAGCGACGACGAGGAAGGCACGTTGGACTTTACCAAAATCCCCAAGCAATTGGATGCCAAGTTTGAGGTCCACGACAAGGACAATTCATTACGAGCGACCATCATCAAAGCTTCCGATGCGTGGCAGCGAAAACGTCAGGAAAACTTGCTGGTTAAAGTTGGAGAACTACAATCCATGTATCCGGACGAAATCAAATCCGAAAAGGACAAGGCGTTTGACCTTCTGGATGCTCTGACACGGAGCGGATCGTTGCCACTGTCCTATTCCGAGCTCCACGTCATTGTGGCCGTTACGCACTGTTTTGAGAACGATGTGATGGGGGCTGTCATTGAAGACAACATCAATCCAATTGCCAAAGTGGAAAAGTCATCGCTCATGATTGCTTCGACAGTGCATGGTGTGCCATCCCCTGGTGTATTGCTCCGCAATACCGAGCATGTGGGCAGACTGCAACAAGCTTTCCCAGCTTTATTTGATGGAGAATCATAGTTAGAGTGTGGGGTTTGTCTCTGGGCAATAGTGATGCACCACAACTGGTCGCGAGGGAAGGAAACCTAGCAAGTACGAAGGTGCATCATTCAAAATCTAGACTTCTCTTCATCGTCCCTGTCTGGTACCGGCCTCAGCTGTTATTTGTACGATCATTGCATAGCGTGATGCAACGGCCTGAAGTCTTGTGTCCTCTTCTCTGATCGAATGCTCGTCGATTCCCTTTTCGGAATTTCCAAGTCTCCTAGCTGATTGATCGCAACGCTACAAAGCTGACGCATGCGCTGGCTGTGTGCCTGTGGCTTAGTTCATTAATCTATTTCAAATAGGTCTTCTCCAATTTTTGCTAAACAAAGAGGTGGGGCGGGCGAGCTGGTCGGTAGCCCTACATGATTATGACTCCTTATGCCTCACCCTGCGATTGGAAATTCTAGACTCCTTCATAATCTCCAGGTCCTCGGGACAGAGAAAGCCTTCGTAATCAGCTGCCGTTGTCCGCTTGTTTCCGTTTCCTCTTTTGGCACCTTCCACCTCTTGGCGTAGCAACTTGATGAGTTCGTGAACCTCTGCCTTGTCGTCAGGAACGCTGATTTCCAACTTTTTAATCCTCTCGAGGTAGTCGGGGATATCGCGTCCAGGCCAGCCGAATCCAGAAATCATTGTGTCTCCGAACCGAACCATGAGGTTGGACACTTTGTTTCTTTCGACCTCCTCCAAGCACGTAGCGGAGGAGGATGCCTCAAGGAGCTTGGATTCCACCTTACTGAACAGTTCACGAGCTTCTCTTGCAACAAACTCATACGTTGGCTGAATGAGAGAAAGATCCCGCACACTTAGACCATTCGAGAACGCCCAAGAGTTGATTTGAGGCGAAAGCTCTTCATCCTCGACCATTCGAGCAATCGAATCGTACTTGTGAGAGGATGCAATCGTGTCAGCGAGGGCTTTCGCACCGCTCTGTTGCATTAGATGTGCCACAGCACATGGAGTACCCGCACTGTCCACAAAGCAGGGATGGCGTTGGTTGGGCGCAGCGTCGTTCTCGTTGAGAGGAAATTCCCCCCTGGCGATGTATGCCTCCAGGGTGGCTAGGAGCTTCTTGCGAGCGTCTTGGTCTTGGGTCGTCTTTGCCTGGAGCTGCCCGAGCGCATAGGAAACATGGCAACGGATCTTGTCAATCTCGGCCATGGTGTCCGGGCGAACACCGCCTAGAGCAAATAGCGCTTTGTCGCCAATCACAGGATTCATTATCGCCAGGTTGAAAAGTTATGATCCTCGGTTGCTCGGTTCCCCAACAACAACGGGTTGAAAAAGATCACTGCTGGACTCACGTCTGAAAGATCCACCCTCTACAGGGCTGCGACGGCGGTACCGGCCGTGGAAAACCCCTCGATACGGGATTAAAATATGAATGGAGCAACCAGCCAGCAGCCACCAATACATGTACAGTCAACATTCAGATATATATACAGGGGGGGATTCAGGAATCCAGTAAATATAACAGTGTGTCTAAATATAGAGCGTTACTGCTACTAACCACTAGTAAAGAACGAGTGGAGAGTGCCATCACGTTTGCGTTTGCCAGCCCTTGTCGCCCTGGCCATATTCAAGGCTCTGGCAAACCTATCAAGATGCACAGTAGCAGCTTGGTTGATACCCAAGCTGGAGGCACTTTCGGACAGCTTATTGAGCGCCTCTTCAGCTTCGGCAAATGAGGCAAACACATCGGCAGGTTCCGGGTCAACGTCCATCGGTTCAGGCTCCTCATCATCAAGGACAGCCAGTTCGGCTTCGGTTGTTGTCGTTTCCAGCTCTTCTATCTTCTCGTCGATGGTTGCACTGATGACTTCAGGCTCATCTTCAATTTCAATCCAATTCTCCCCCATCTGCAGCACATCCTCCCTAGAGTACCTGTCGAAATCAGCAGCGAATGATCCTTGCAATGCAATGGCGTGCCTGGCCACATCGACCTGAGTTTCTTGAGCCTTGACTTGGAGAGCACTCATGAGGTTACACAAGTCATCAGAATCCTCTTTGCTCATTACCTTGTCCT
>CAICTM010001376.1:0-30413 GCA_903772945.1 Seminavis robusta | reverse complement strand
GCATCAACCCAAGCCCATACGTTTGCTACGCAATGATTGTTCGACAAGGCTCAAGGATTCCATATGGACATTGGCTTGTCCGGCGGATACTTCTATCGAGTCAGGCACCTCAATGCCGGAAGCATGAGAATTCGAAAATTCCGGATTGGTTGTAGCAAGAGAGAATCCATCAGGAGTTCCGTGCCCCGCTCTCAGTCACCAGATATGGATCACATGCTGACACTGGCACATACAAAAGCCAAGCATATGTCCAACAGCTTAGGGACCACCATCAATCAATTCAGATACTCTGCAACCGGTGCCAAATTGCAGAATGGGGTTTCTGAGGGAGCCATTAGAATTGTAGTAACCAAATCTAGAACTATGATGATCCATGCGGCACTTCTATGGCCGGAAGTTGATGATGAATCCCTTTGGCCCTTGGCAGTCTCTAATGCAGCACACCTTTACAACCAAACTCCGAATTCAGTCACTGGCAATGCTCCCATTGAGATATTTTCCAGAAATGTCAGTGATGGTCAAGTCATCAGAAATGCCCATCCATGGGATGCCCTGCCTATGTTTTGAAACCTCGGCTTACCAGTGATGGAGGAAAGATTCCAAAAATGGCAGCCCAGGTCCAGGAGAGGCCAATATGTTGGCACCTCACCTGTCCATTCAGAAATGTTGGGTTGATCCGAAAACTTACAACCGGATACATTTCGCCTCAAGTACCATTTGTCCTATGATGATTGTTTGAAACCAGTTTACTCTTCAGAAGATAAACCACCTCCAGAATGGACCAACATGTGCATCTTTCAACGCTTCGAGACCCTACTTGATGAGGACACTCCACCTCCCTTAGCAGACGAGTGGTTTACTCCAGAGGAAAAGGGCAACAATCAACCAACACCGATTTCATCTTCAGAAGCTTCGGCAAGGGAGAAAGTTATGGCAGGATGAACAGAGCAAAGACAAAAGGGATGATCTACATTTTCAAGCTCCGTCTCCAGCACAGCCCCAGGTTTCACACAGGGAGATTCCAGACCGTCTGCCAATTCTTCAGACCCAACAATTGCCCTCGTCTTGGACAAGGGAACCTCCCATCGTCAGCACTCCACCACAGATGTTCCCACCGAGGCAATCCCTGTCGCTGCCCACGTCGGAATCCCAGTAGGACAGCTCACAACAAAAAGCCTGAGATTCTGAACAAGGACCCCAAAACTGAAAACTTATGCACGCCCTTCATTCCTGCTCAGTTGTGCTTTAACTATGACCTTTGGAATCAATCCAATTTCAGGGCACATGCCGCAAGCTCAGGTAACTGGATATTCACCCTTGACCAACACGCAGGAATCGTTCCATCCTGGCCATTCTCAAAGCCACTGCTCTCAAGGCCAAAACTTCCAGTGACCCTGATCTCCCATCTCTGAAGGAATCTCTGATGGGACCACATGCAGCCCACTTCTGGGCAGCAATGGACAAAGAAATTGCCAGCCTTGAAGGCACAGGGACTTGGCACATCTTACAGCGTTCTTCTATGCCTTCACACCTCAAGGCAGTTTCCGGAACATGGGTACAACTAATCAAGAGGTTACAAGATGGCCAATTGAACAAGTTCAAATCTTGATGGTGCTGCAGAGGTGACCTTCAGTCCTATGAAGGCACCGCATATTCTCCACTTGTTGGTGGGCCCACTGTTAGAGCCGGTCTTCTTCTTGCAACTGCACATGGATGGGAATCGAGACAAGTTGATTTTTACTCTTGCTTTCTGTCAGAGTCCTCAGCCTGCCGATCAGCCATTGTAAATGGAATTGCCTCAGTACTATCGACCCAAAGATATGAAGGACAGGACTGTGTTTTGAAACTTGACAACTCTATCTATGGGCAGACCGATTCACCCAAATTAATCTATGAGCATCTATGTCATGGGATGATCCAACTTGGTTTAGAAACCTCAGAAGCAGACCCCTGTCTATTTATTCATAAGGAGCATCAACTCATGGTATTAAATTATTGTGATGACCAAATCAGGCTCATCCGGACAATGATCTGATTTAGTCCTATGTTGGACAGCTCCAGAAGCTTGGATATGATCTCACTATGGAAGACAAGGGAGACATCTTTGGATTCTTGGTATTAATTTTGAAAGAAAGGGAGACAATGTGGAATTGACTCAAAAGGGGCCCATCAACAAGGTTATTGAATAAACTGGCATGTCTGAAGCCACCTCTAAGCTTTCTCCTGCTGCCACCGATCCTCTCGGATCTGACAAACTTGGGGCCCAATTTGAAGAAAAGTGGAGCTATCCAGCTGCAGATGGGATGCCTGCCTTTAACCATTGCACCTTCCAACACTCCGCCCAGAGACATACGCACCATTTACAGTCGTTACATCAGGATCAGTCAGCCCACTTGGATTCCAAAAAGGCTCTAAGGCGAAGTACCCAAACAAGAGGATCTGCACTTTCCCTATGTGCTCACTCATATGGTCCATCAAACACAAGAAGTCTAAATCCGGGAGAAATTGATGGTGCACAATATAGCTGGACTAATATGCATTTTGGTGTTTAATAGCGCCAAGGCTTGATGCTATCAATGGAGTGTGGATGTTAGGGATAGAGAAGCATGAGACATCGGAGCCAGGGTTGTTGGGGATGTTGATTAGTGGCTGATCGGGACTAAGATCTCTAGGGATAGCATGCATCCTCGAGAGAGGTCAAAATCGTCTCCGCAGGCCGTGTTTTGTCGTTGACGTATGTTTGGAGCCCTGCCATTTGTCTGCAGCTAAACTGCCAGAGCTGACATAAATGACTTGTCGAGACTCCGACGAGCGTAGCACTGAATATGCTGAACCAATCTCACCAGAATCTCCCATCAGCTGGATGAGGCAGCTTTGCACCTCCTATGCGAGCCCTGCTCAAGGAAATTGGTAACAACACTGCATATGCCCGTAATTACTGACAGTCTCGTGCGCTCTACAGTTGTTCGAAGACAACCAGGTTGCCTGTCTCTTGTGAATGTTCCAAGATGTCAGCCCGCAACAAGTATTTGGCATTGAAGTACCACTTCTTTAGGTCGAATATCGGGGAGTCGAAGGGCATCGTGGCCAAGTACATTCCGACTCTAGAACACGGGCCAACATCTTCACTAAGGGTCTGCCAGCTCCACAGTTTGCAGTCATTCGGAAGCTCCTCATGGGATGGTAATCTACCTCAGCACGTTGCTGGGGACTCTCTCCTATTGTTTCTTGCTACAGCTTCATTTCAGCTGTAAGGGAGTGCGACGGGATACAGCTTACAATTCAGCTTTACAGCTTTATAAATTGCGGGCCTATTCTAGAAAATAATCAATAACTGCTCACTTAATTTGGAAATACAAACTTTACATCTCTTAGATCGTTAGATTAATCAATCCACAATGGTATTGTCGCACTACAGCTCCAGCATGCACAGTTGGCTTATCTCCAGCAAAGCAGCAAGAAAGGATCGTCCTTTCTACCATAGTTAAGAAAATAGTACGAAAGATTGAGACCGATCCTGATTAGCTTGTAGCCCCTTTGATACCGCAGCAGTCGATACCTATCCTGTTGAGGCCGGGCAGAAGCAGTAGGAGGTACTAGCAGATAGTACTGTTCCCAGACTGCCACTGCACGATTGAATAACGAAGGCTCCCAGCTCCTGAGGAGAGCTGGCCCAAAAGGGCCCAGCAGAGAGCTCTGCTGGCCCTCCTGTCTGACTGACAGGACCAAGTCCTTGGTTTGGTGCCTACTGGAGGTGTTGGGATACTCCTGAGGCACGACAAGGCTCCCTGAACTGCCTGACTACCGCTGTCCCTGAGGAAGGGTTTCAGCGAGACCCAGTCCACTACTTGAGTATTGGAACTGAACCTTCAAGAAACACATTTTACAGAAGTTACTGGATTAACAGTCAGCCCTACTATCGTGATTCCCCTCGGTCATCCTCTGTAGTGCCGTAGCACATGGTCTCGAGGCCTGTAGTTCGATACTCGGTACATAAGTATCTCATAGCTTCCACCTCGAGGAAACATACCTCTGTCGGTAACGCTCACTAGTTAAGTATGCTCTAGTTCGTTAAGTAGCCCATAAGTACTCTCATGCATTCTACAAGTCTGTGGTTCCTACACTACAGGGCTAGAGAGGCACGACACATAAATACGTAAGCATTCCTTCGTTCCGAGGAAAGCTAGTCTTAATTCCTCGTGACATTTCGTACCAATTCTCCATAACAAGACTTGGGGGGAGAAGTTCACCTCCAACGGTGAGTCAGTCAAGTCTCACTCGTAAATAGTATATGACGTTCATCTAGCTAATACACACAGACTATGGGGGAGTTCACCGCGTTAACTCTTCACCCGTGACATGGTCTTGGCAACGGAACGCTAGAGTGCACAACGTCTAAGTCCTTCAGATGGCTCTCCAATCGCTCGTGAGTTAAGAGAAGAAACTAGTATTCCGACTTCGTACTAGTACTCCACAGTCAGTTCCCCTGCGTACGTACGTATGCAGAACACCGTACACTAGTATCACTCGTACAGAACGTTCCAACATAGTCCCCGGAATTCTTCACCGTTCCTGGGGGAGCGAATACTGCACAGCGAGTTAAAGTGAACACGTACCTCCACGACTGACGTCAGCTCCGCAATGCGAACTCGACGTACCTCTACTGACGTACGCGCAACAAAAAGATCCTTCCGTGACACTCGAAGGCTAGCGCTTGAGTACAGGCAGCGCTAAAGCGTAAATAAATACCTGCATGCATACCAGTACGTGCGAATTAGTGCTGGGTGATTCCAACTGCTCGAACTCGAGATTCACCCAAGATCTCGAGAGACTGCAGAGCTGTTCGGCAATGGGGGAGCGATAAAGTTGAGAATATAAGCAGTATATATACAACATAATTGCCTCACTCTGTACCGAGCAAGAAACACATTTTACAGAAGTTACTGTACTCGAGAAGGGATCCAACCTATAACCAAGAAAATAGACGCGATCCAGAATATCGCTCCTCCTACCAACAGAAAAGAACTCCGTAGATTCATTGGACTAGTGAACTACTATCGAGACATGTGGATTAGACGATCACATGTACTGGCCCCACTCGCTTCGTTGACTTCCAAAACAACGAAGTGGAAATGGGAAGCCGAACACGACAAGGCCTTTAGCCAGATGAAGAAGATCATCAGCAAAGAAACCTTGCTCGCTTACCCTGACTTCAACGATACATTCGTTATCCACACGGATGCGAGTGATACTCAACTAGGTGCAGTAATTTCCCAGAAGGGAAAACCTATCGCGTTCTACAGCAGGAAGCTCAACCCTGCTCAGACACGTTACACCGTTACCGAGAAGGAACTTCTCAGTATCGTAGAAACTCTAAAAGAGTTCCGTAACATTCTTCTGGGACAGAAGATCGTTGTGCATACGGACCACAAGAATCTTACATGTAAGAACTTCAATACCGATGATCGCGTAATGCGATGGCGCCTTATTCTGGAAGAATACGGCCCTGAACTACGGTACATCAAGGGCGAACAGAACATCGTCGCTGATGCGTTGTCGAGACTTAACATCTCCAACAACGACGGTTCTTCAGAACAAATGGACGCCAGCGAGATCGCTGAGCTCATGGCTGCAGACGAAGAGGACTTCCCTAGCGAGTTCCCTCTCTCGTTCCCCGAGATCGAACATCGTCAGAAAGACGACAACGATATCAAGAAACTCCTCAGGGACAAGCCAAACGACTACAAGAAGCAATCTTTCCCCAGAGGGGATAAGTCTTACGACTTAGTAGTTAAGGACGATAAGATCGTCGTACCTAAGACTATGCAGAAGAAGCTAGTCGAATGGTACCATGGTGTGCTGATGCATCCTGGCGAGACTCGCACAGAACTAACCATCAGCCAACACTACACCTGGAAAGGACTGCGCAAGACTGTGCAGGCCGTATGTCAGCGTTGCCAAAGCTGCCAGATGAACAAACCCAAGACGCGTAAGCTGGGATTGATGCCTCCAAAGACTTGCGAGGAGATCCCTTGGGAAAGACTATGTATTGACCTGATAGGTCCCTACAACGTCGGGGATCCTAAGAAAAAGAATTCCTGTACACTTCATTGCTTGACAATGATTGATCCCGTAACCGGATGGTTCGAGATTGCAGAGATCTGCTCCAAGGCAGCAGACGAAGTAGCTGTCGTCCTAGAACAAATGTGGCTTACTCGGTATCCATGGCCGGCTGAGGTTATCATGGATAGAGGACGTGAGTTCCGCGCAGAGGTCGAGAAGACTCTCCGGGATGAACCACGCGCAACCCTCAAGCCAACTCCATGGTCGAGCGTGCTCATCAGACCATACGCAACTTGATCGCTGTTCAAAACATCAAGTGCCAAGACGACCTCGTGAACGGATCCTGGGATGGAGTCCTCACGGCGGTTCGCTTCGCAATGAACGCCACGATTCATACCACCTTGCGTGCAACGCCTGCACAGCTCGTGTTCAACCGTGACGCGATTCACAACGTCCGTTTCGAAGCAAACTGGAAGTACATCAAGGAACGTCGCCAACGACTCATCCAACAGAACAACGATAGGGAGAACGCGACGCGTGTCCCTCATCAATACAATGTCAACGATACCGTGATGATTCAACAGTATCAGCACCGCAAGTACGGTCAGCCAAAGTACAAATGTCCTTACACTATAGACCGAGTCAATGACAATGGCACTGTACGGCTCCAACATGCTCACGCCCAATGGCGGCACAGTCTACCAGACTTGGAACATAAGGTATTTACACCCATACAAGGCCTGATCCCCTTGTAGGATTGCCATCTGCGACGCACATGTCTAAATCCAATCTCGGAGAGTCCCCGCACTTTAAATCATATGTTCTCCTTGTCCGACTGATGTCGTGCCTTTGTGACCCTTGTCAGGGCGAATGCAATACACGGCTCTTAGCCTTATTCGCGACTCGATCCTAGATAGGGTTGGAGTTCGACTCATGACTGAGTCTCTCGTGAATAGTCATTGAGACAGGGTTCTCATGACCGCTAGTCATACTAGGTCTGATGTGAAACATGCGCTATGATATTTAGCCAGCTGGGTACTTCCACGCTATAGATATGCTAGACGAATCTTCCACGCGTTCCTGTTTTGGATTTGTGGAACGAGTAGGATTATACCACAACCTACTCTATCACACTTTACAGTCTCCCGCGGGAGTTCAATCTACGATCCTTATTGATCTCTCTCGTTGATTAGTTTTCATAGCTTTCTCAATCCTCTCATAACTTTCATTCTCTCAAACCAAAACACTCGAAGATCTTTACACTAGCTTTTAGCGTAGTGCAGAATGACAACAAATGCAATCCAAGCCTGTTTTTTTTTAGAGGGTCCATGACAAACCTTGGAGATAGCTAATGCTTTTAGAGGGAGTGTCTGTGAGTGTGTTGGGAGCTACTCCTCTGAAACATTAGCTATCTCAATGTATTGGTAAAGCTAATACCATTTGGTCAACACTGTTGCCATGCTGATAAAATTCATTTTATTAGCTTCAATCTTTTCTTTATTCCAACTAGTCATTTCAATGCAAGATTCGTGAAATGACCACTTCCGGGTTCCCATTTCCTAAAACCGAAAAATAACTGTCAAAAATGCTCACATTTTGACACCTGTCAGCGGTAAAAAAGTCATCCTGTACGATCGATTGAATGAAAGACTGCTTCCCGTGGTCCATAGAAATAAATGGATGGCTTTCCGTTCTGCATTTTCAATGAAACTCTTGATAATAGGCTTACGTCGTCCCAGTTACCAGTCGTTCCATCGATCGATTCAACCACCGCGAGTCTCTTTTTGCCAAGCTTGGATTTCTCTCCTGTTTATACTTATAGGAATTCAATGAGGGAGAGAAGTCAGTGTCGCGCCCTCAAAAGGCTGATAAAAAGACTTACCCACAATCGATCTGCCGATTACGAAACTCCTATGATGGGAACTGGCTATTCATTCTCCGTCAATACGAAGCGTTCGAAGCGTCCTGGTCTCCAATGCTGCCGTAAGAACTCTCCGCATCCAATCGTCTTGAGCGAATGAGTAATCCGAAAGTCCAAATCGAAGAACCCAACGGATTGACACATGAGTTTGCCTAGCTAGAAGGCTTCCATAGTGACCTGGAGTGAAGTCAATGATAGTAGAAGCTTATTAGATGTCATGGTTACGGCTCTCCCCGTCTGTAAAGCGCCATTGTGGATTGTGGACTTGCTTTTGTGCTGTCTCATTCCTCTGCCATTGCCTCCGTCGTCCGTCAGAGTTGGAAGGAGTATTAACAACACAATAAATCTTTGACGGGAACCAAAGGATTAATGATATGCAGGACCGGACCAGTCTCAAGACCCGTTACGGAACCAGTTTTGTTTGCACTTTTAAGATATTATTGGTTAAATCTTCTTCAGGTTCCCCTCTAAATCTTTGGCACCACATTTTGATTTCCTGCCTTTTTCACATGCTGTTCAATGCAATTCCCTTTGTTAGCCTTGCTATTCTTCGGGCCCGCCACTCTGCATGCGTGGCTCTCGTGTCCCTGCTGGCACAATGAGCTACCGTCGTTCTCTCTGGGATGCCGATGGTGCACTTGCCCTCTTCAGCTAATTTTGCTCCATTCTCCTTCTTCGTTTTCCTCCATGCACCCCCCTTCCCTGCCCCCCTATGCCCTGCTCCCGTCCTCATTGCTCTCCCGATTCCACCGCTCTGCCTAGCTTAGCCCCCTCGCTCCTTAACGGCTCTACTTTGTATTTGTGTTGGAGTCATGAGCAAGTTGTCGAGGCCCTGCTGGCAGCAGAACATCACTAATGTAATATATATTTTACTTGTTAAAATGTGTAAAGTATAATTCATGGGCCGAAGCAACATGCCAACTTGCGACTTTTCCCACTAGCTAGTACCCAACAGCCAAGAAAATCATAGGAGGCTAAACGGACTCATCAGTGCGATATGACTCATGATGATCACTCTGCGAAGCGCCTCCCCCCAAAGCAGCACGATCATCGGACTTGATAGACAACCAGCATGTGTCCACAAAACCCAGACCCTTGGCATGTACTTTGTCCTCGCGCGGGACAACCCACTCACCCCAACCAGCTTCTCTGATGAGATCGGCTGTTGCAGTGGATACATGAATCGCTCCCTTTTTGCCAGTACTTTCCATCCTTGCAGCAGTATTGACAGTGTCTCCAAACAGTTGGAACCTTGCACGCTGTCCTCTCAAGACTCCACCGGTGACAGCACCACTATGCAAGCCAACCCGGAAGTCGAGTGTGGAAGTCTCGGGCCCAAGTTCTGCCTCAAGCCCACGTAGGACAGATTTGGATATACAGGCACACTCATGGGCAAAGCGCGCCATAACCTGTGGTGATCAATTTGGAAAACGATAAGAGGATCAGGTGAGCTGTAGTCGACTCCACAACATGGCTGCAGCCCTGCTATCTTCAACCCTATTGTACTACTTACCACAGCATGATTTTTGCAAGGCTCAGGGAGCCCACAGACAGCCACATAGCAGTCACCAATGGTCTCTACTTTGAAAACCTCTGTGGAAAAGAGAAGGCGAGAAGGGCACAAGCCGTGAGATTTAGAATTGAACGACAGTAGTAGCCTGGAATGGCTACCATCGTTGTGGAACTTACTTCGCCTAGCAGCAATCTCATCGAAGGCGGCGTACACCGTTTCTAAAAGGAGAAAGACATCAGTAGGTTCTCGCATGGAACTCCATTCCGTGAACCCTACCATGTCTGCAAAGATGATGGTGGCGCTGGGGAATAGATCAGCAATGGGCTTGCTCTTCGTATCAGCACAACCCTCCCGATCAGCGACGTCGTAGTCCATCATTTGCTTGGCCACGTTCTTTGGGAAGAGCGAGGTGACAATGGCGGTAGACCGCTCGGCTGTGGCCAGGACTTGCATGTACTGGGCTTGTTTCCAGGTGTAGACCCAAATGGCCAGAAAGACACTCCCCAACAAGACGAAGGCTCCACCCAAACAGACAAAGAGAATGTCCGGTTCATAGGTGTCATCCATGGACAAGACCGTCACTGTCCAAACGCGGTTGGCAACAGTGATACTGCTTTGTTCCTTGAGCTTGGCGGACAACTCGGACAACTTGACTTCATCTAAAAAGTCAACCTTCTGATGAAAGTCTGCGATTTCCACCTGCGCTCCACCCATAAAGACGGGTTCGCCATCTTCAGCGCCAGGAGTCGACTGGTCATGGATATAGATAAAGGAGGACTTGGACTGGCCGGCGATAGATCGCGCCAACAAGTCCGGGACGCAAAGGACAATAGTCGAAAAATCCCGGGGCCAGACTTCATCCCCTGGTTGAGGTTGAGACAATTCCACGCCGGGATGCATGAGTACCACCCCGTAGGAAGGTCCATTGTGTGCTCCACAGCGACTGACTTCACCCTTCTTCTTGACAAGGGACAGACGATCGGTGAGCGAGGGACCTTTGGTTTCAAACAAGGCATCGACGGCGCGGGTGCGCGACTCCGAAGAATGGTAGTCCAAGTCAATGGCGGCCTCGTTTCCGACCACGGGTTCTTGGTAGTGAATGGGGAAATAAAAAGGCTGTTCAATCCGAGGTTCCAAGGTGGTCGAGTTGGGGTAGTTGAACCCGCGAAAGCCCTGATAGTCCACGTGGGGATAGTGTTCTGCGTAATAGGCCCGGGCTTCCTCCTCCGCACCGGGGCGCTCGGCGTGCGTGAACATGGGGTTGAATTGGACGGCCTTGAAGCGGAGTCCGCCGTCCATGAGGTATTCAAAGGCCTCACGAAAGTCTTGACGGGTAAAGTTGCGGTGGCGGCAGCGCATGTGGACAGTGCTGGCCGCTTGGGAGTAGTCTTCAAAGGCGTCTTGGAGTTTGTTGGTGGTGTCGGCGGCAGACCGCTGAAACTCGGCATTCTGCTCGTCAATCGCAGCGGACACGCCGAACCAAACAAAGGCAGCCGCGGTGATGCAGCCCAGGGAAAAAATGAATGCCGATGGCACGGAGGCCCCCCAACCAGAGCGGGACGGGGAGGAAGGAGAGGAACGGGAGGAAGGATCAATATTTGAATCATCAAATCTTGATTCTTCGAGGTCCGCGGACTTGGCTGTCAGAAAAGTATTTGGACGGCCCATCGTACAATGCTGCAATGGAGTTTGGTATTAAAATAAACGGGTTATCGTTAGTGTGTTAGCTGCGTTGGTTTGGGATTGTGGTATTGTGGCATTGTGACTTTGTGGTACTGGAACCTCTTTTTTAAAACGTTTGGCTAGCTAGCTTGGAAAGAAAAAAAGCTCGGAAAGAGAAAAGACTGGAAAGGAGGGGGAATGACTGACGTCTAACTAACTGCCCCTGGTTGCAGCGACAAGACAGTGAGACCCACTTTTGCGAAATAATAATGTCTCTGCTTCTCGAAAACCTGGTGAACCGAAATTTGACAAGTTTCATAATTCATAGTGGTCAGTGAAGAGGGAATTATTCAATTATCCCCCTCCGATTTACACGTACAGTATATGGCCAGGGCTTCTGAACTCTGATGTAATGACCAGAATTCTTATGTCGTCGGGAAAGGAGATTAAAACCTACACAGAATAAAATAATGGTTATCAGCTTATCACCCGGTTTTGGATTTATCAGCCAGTTTCGGGGTTTGTCAGCTGATTCGAAAATGACTGATGGATTTATCAGCCGATTTCGAAAGGAAGTCAGTCATTGCCCCCACCATGTCTGTTCCCTGGCAATTTTAATTTTGACAAGTTTCAGGAAGCTCGAAAATACAGTGCTCAGAAAAAGGGAATGAATCAAGAATCAACGTCCTCCGATTTACACGTGCAGTACAGGTAAGTGGTCAGTGGTCAGTGGTCAGTGGTCATCTGAACTCAGGTATAATGACCAGAAGCATGGATCTGATTTGGTTCTTAAGTCCATCTGCTTTTAAGATCACTTTGCATACAAACAGTAGTACACCGAATATTTTTTCTTTTCTCTGCGTTATGAGGACAGTACCCCCAAGAGTCCCTCAAGATAAGGCATCGGAGTAATCTTGCATTGGGGAAGCTCGCCAGAGAACGCAACAATGGCTTCGGAGATAGATAAGACGTCTTAGTTGTCTTCTAAAAAATGTCTTACTTACAATCACTCCTAAGGCGCCTGTAATGAGCTTCTGACGTATGTCACACATTCCTCCATGTACCATGTACTAGCTAGTAGTACCGGTACCGGTCTGCATGTGCCTCGAACCTTGATAGATAACCTGTAAGCCTCATAACTCATAATCGTTGAGTTACGTGTACTTCAACTTGAAGAAATCAGCCAGTATTGGATTGAAACGCAGCATTTATTTTTGATTGGATGATTGGATGAGAGGCTCCTATAAAGTGACCATTATAGCTCGATAGACAGACAGATAGATAGATGTAGAGGTACCAGATTAGATTTATTTGATTACATTCTGTAGCAACCTCCATGTCCGCTTCTGCATGGCTGGATATATGCATATAGCTGGCTACTAAAATGGAGCTGAAGATATCAAACCCAATCTGTCGCCCCTATCCCAGGCATGCATGGAACAGAGTCCCAAATTTCTTCCTCTTCTTTGCCCAAGCCTGACCCCCACATTTGCTTTTGTAGATAACTTCTGACCCGTCTTATCTTGGACCTCTGGTACCGTACCTGCCGGGGCGGTGGGAGGCCGTAGAGGGCGTGAACATCGTACGGTAGTGCAAGGTGCGCTTGAGTATTTTAAACACAACATGTACCGGTACGGGTACCAGGGAATACTAATATATCTTTTTCTTTGGTCGCGTACTGAAAGAGATAAGCACATCAATACCGGTACCGTACGGGAATAAACCTTCCCTCGCAGCGCGATTGCTTCCCTCCTCAGCACACGACACGCACAATCCTAACACGGTGCCCACAAGGACATGTCTAGAGCTAGAGACAGAACACAATACTAGTATGAAAGGATGAGCAAGACAAATACTATTAGTAGTAGTAGTGCAAGAGGAAGTACTGGCAAGACCCTGTACGATGAAGTGATCTTTCGTCGAACCAAGGGATCCTTGATGCTGACGTCTGCAGGGATTATGTACCTTCAAGGTAGTAGAAAGTAGTTTGGTTTACAACTTTGCTTAGATTTGAATTGTGAGCTTAGGTTGGCTATCTAGTTTCTTCTTTGGTTCAAACCTGCACATTGCTCCTCCTGGATCATGCGCCTTCAGTGGGAATCCTTTATCTTCTGTAGCAGTCAATCCCATAGTGGATGTTGGGACTGAATCATCTTCTACTAAAGGCAAACGACAGCCCGAGTAAAGATGGGGAAACCAAGCTTCGCTATCGCGTCTTTTGGGGAATCATCCAGAATATTGAAGTCAATAAAAAGACTAGCCAAAAAGCTTTATTGAGACTCCAGATGCAAGCAGACGACGACGAGGATGACGATGATGGAGAAGAAGAAGAAAGTGAAACTGCCGTCTTTCAAATGAAGGACCGAACCACTCTATTGGATCTCAAGAAGGATATCCAAGAGCGCATGAAACAGTTCCGTGGTGGGACATCTACTATGGAGATCAAAGATGTATCCATGATGAGCGTCATGGGAGACTCCTCGCAACAGTCATCCTCTCGCGTAAGATTCTCGTCCACAACAGTCGAAATTCATCCAGACGTGCTTGTGGCTCCACCTGCTGCGGCCAGGGATGGATCGGCCAAGGAGCCAGCACGAAGGACCGTCAGTGCCCCCATGCCACCGTCCTCCAGCACCATGGCAAACTCATCGCCGCGAAAGCAAAAGGGCCTGCGAAATCGTGCGGCCCAAAACCCTGGTGCGGTCCCGGTAATGGAACCGAATGGGGCGACGAGCCAACAAGCCGGTTCTGGGAACCAACCATCCGCATCCATGTCTGCTGCTCCAAAGTCACCTCAAAGGGAAAAGGGGCTCCGAAGTAATAATGCGCCCACGAACCACCCCGGAGCTGTGTCTGCAGTGTCCAATAGCAGCAGTGGCCAAGGATCAGAAGATGCACAACTACATGCGAGCCAACAAAAATCCGAATCCACTCCTCCTCCTACAACAGAAGGCCTCAGAACACAAACAGAAAGAAAAAGGGGCTTCGAAATGCTGCTGCTGCTGCTGCCAACAACCCTGGAGCTGTCTCTGCTGTATCTCGAAGCAGCATCACAGTACCTGCACCCACTCGACACGAAGAACCGCCTGCATCTCCAAATCATGGACAGGGCGTGGCCGCAGAGGAGGGCACTACTACTACGAAACGTAAATCTGAAACTGACGAGGAAACGGCTTCCGTGAGACCGGCTGATTCCGTGAGAGATCCATCTGCACTCATGGTGGTGGCTACTTTGGTACCCGACGACGAAGAAGAAGAAGACAGGGATGACAGCGACAAGATTCTAGTAGAGGCACATGAAGTCGAAATTCCGGATTTGATTTGTGACCGACGAATGAAAGTCATCCTTGCCATTCTCGTCGTCCTGGTTGTTTTGGTGGTTATCATCAGTGTCTCTGTGGTGTTGTCATCCTCTTCTTCGTCTCCCGAGGAGCAGGCAGCCATTGTCGATCGTGACATGGCACGACGACAAGCACGGGAATGGGTGGAGAATCATCCGGAAGCGGGCACTTTCGAGCCATGGAGAGCGGATCAATTGCTGGCATTGGCAACGCTGTCATTTGCCATGAATGCACCGGCGGATTGGCTCGATGCCAACACACACGAATGTGAATGGCCATTGCCGGATATCGATCGTCAAAAGCCGCGGTGTAGTGTGGGCGGACGGTACCGGGTGTTGGATCTGGAACGAGCCGCGACAGATCCGGGGTTCATTCCATCGGAAATTGCCTTGCTGAAAGAATTGACAATCGTGGACCTCATTGGAAATGACCTGTATGGGGAGCTTCCCTCGGAGATAAGCGAGCTTGTATCTCTGACGAAACTTTCGGCAGATCGTAACGATCTCGATGGTCCAATCCCTTCTGAATTGGGATTGCTGACCAACCTCAACTTTGTCTCTTTGGACCAAAATGATTTAGAGTCAACCATCCCCTCCGAGTTGATGGCGCTGACCAAGATGGAGCTTCTATCCATCGGCGGCAACCGAATCAGCGGAACCATACCGTCTCGCTTGGGGGAACTTTCACAGCTCTCTGAATTGGCGCTCGCAAGGAATAAACTTTCCGGGCAAATTCCTACTGCAGTAGGCAAATTGACATTGCTGATTTCGCTGGATCTGTCTTCCAATGACCTGGTCACATCCATTCCATCGGAGATTGCTCTGTTGAGTCAGCTAGAGCGTTTGGATCTGCGAGACAACAAATTTACTGGGAGCTTTCCACTGGAACTGGCACTCCTTCTAGGAAACACAAGCAACACGCTTGACGATGAATCCACAAAGGGCCTTGTTCTTGTTTCCACTGAGCTTCAAGCCAACCCGCCGGATGCATCGGCACCAACACCCTCGCCCGAGGCTATTGGTAGGATTACGGGAGCACCAACTACTACAGCGGTTCCTGCTGTCATTCAGTACTTGGAAACACTGCAAGTAACTTCCGCAGGGGTGTTTGAGGACCCTGGTTCCCCTCAGTACCGGGCCGCCGTCTGGGTTGCGGAAGGGGATAGCTACGCATTCAGCATGGGCTTGTCCATTGAAGAGCCCAAGCTCCTGCAAAGATATGCCTTGGCTGTGTTCTATCACGCAACAGGGGGAGATAATTGGAAGTTTTGCGGAAAGAATTCGCCTAGTTGCGGTGACACGCAGTGGTTGTCTGTCACAGACGAGTGTGAATGGTTCAGTTTGAGTTGCGACGAGAGTGGTGCTATTTTCCAAATTAGCTTTCCTGCAACAGGCATTGATTTGAATGGAATTTTACCTGCCGAGCTGTCGTTATTGGCTGGCTTGAAGAGATTCTTGGCCCCCGAGAACGCTTTGAGTGGAGATTTGGATGTTGCATTTGGCAGCTTGACGAGCTTGGAGAGTATTGCCCTTCCTGATAATCGACTGGAGGGTGCTATTCCCACGGGCATCCTTGAAATGAACCAAGGTTTGGGTTTGCTCGCCTTGGGCGGAAACCAGTTCAGTGGTCCTATTCCAAACGGCATTACCAAAGCTTCCAGGCTCCATGATCTGCAACTTCCATTCAACGCTATCACTGGAACCATTCCAATTGGCATGGGCAACCTCACAAACCTTGGTAAGAGAGAGACGCTTGCTGGGATCAGAAATGCGGAAAAGACGTTGTAATACATGTACCGCACTTGACTGACTAACTAACTAAACCTTCGTTCCTTTGCAGTAAACCTTGAGATCCAGCGCAACCGGATCGTAGGATCCATCCCTGATGCCCTCTTCTCTTTGACCAATCTTCGTTCCCTTTCGCTTCGGGAAAATGCTGGCATATCTGGTGGAATTTCTCCTCTGATATCCCAGTTGACTAGTTTGAGCGTTGTACAAATGGGGTTTACCGGCCTTGAGGGGTCACTTCCTCAAGAGCTCTTTGAATTAACCGATTTGTCAGAGCTCAACCTCGAAAATGCTGGTTTCTCGGGAACAATCCATGAAGCTATTCGACAGCTCAATGCTTCTCTCATGGACCTCTTCTTGAATTTCAACGCTTTCAGTGGTCCAGTGCCAGAAGCATTTGACCATTTGACTGCACTTGGTAGGTTCTTCGTTGTGTGTGTGGTTGTTGAATGTACCCTTTTTGCTAATGCTTTGCGGATACCGGTATGGATCCCAAACACCCAGAAACGCTGCAAATCCAGGGGAATCTGTTGACTGGGAGCATCTCTTCGGCCGTGTGCGCTGAACGAGGGTTGCGGTTTCAACAACTTTCGAGGCTCATTGTAGATTGTGAGGTGCAATGCACCTGCTGTGATAATAGTGATAACTGTGAGGAGTGACATGCAACGCAACTACATGCTTGGCGGCATTCCAATTCAATCAAGAAATGGGGGAACCCCTTTACGAGCTGGGTGGCGAGTCCAAGAGTTTTTAAGGCCGAGACTTCGTCCAGACCAAGTGCTTTGCTTAGCTAGCTAGGCAGAAGGAAGGGCAACCTGAAATAGCCACGACCTTTTACGAACCACATGGCTTGGGTCTTTCGAGATGGTTGCATGCAGTGTGAAAGGTTAGTCTAGTTAGTGCGAGGTTGGTGTGGGTTTGCTTCGGAGCCTCATCCATTCATCCCCTCAACCAATCCTGCCAACCGTGTTCCATGTTTGGTTGGTAAAAGGATAGGCAGTTTTATGTCGATATCGCTTCAATGGTTACAACATGTACGTAGTCTACTATTACTACTACTACTACTACTACTACTACTACTACTAGTAGCCAGCACAGTAGAAGCTTGAAGCTTTATGGCCTTGTCGCATCAATTTGCAGATTCGATTCGAGTCGGTGGTAAAACCCAAGTAGCAACTTTTAAAAGATTGCCTTCATGATCATCGCTTCATGGACGACAAGCGCGGTACCCTAGCTGGACCGGGGTCTACTTGGAATGGTACGGTACTGGTACGATGTACAAGTATGCATACATCATGTACGGTAGATTGGATGGAGCTATGCTGGCATCGGTACTCAGTACGGTACATGTACCGCTCAGGACACCTAGGGAGTGCCTCAAACCAAACTAAATCAATGTACCCGTAGCTTTCGGGGTGCGTACATGTATTATGTGTAACCAATGCAATGAAGCGCCATGAAGTTTGCCCACCCCCAGAAGCTCCCCCAGACAGGTAAAATCAAATAAATCAAGAAGCCTTCTTCTCTTCGTCGTGCACCGTACGATGTACCAGTACCGTACCGGTGTACCAGGTACCAGTACGGGTTTTAACCATTCAGAAAATGAGTAAATAATATTCGTAAGCGGTTCTCAACGCCTCCCCCTTCTTGCTCGGAGGTTAAATAATGCTCCAAAAGCATCACCAGAAGTGATCCATTCGCGTCACTTTGCCGCAGCGAAAGCAAGAAGCTGAAAAGTAGCCACAAAACAACACAGACTTGGATTATTGTGTCACTCTTATCAAAATCAAGTTTTAGAAGTTACTCGACGCAATACTTAAAAAAATCCAACCATGGGATCCGCTTTCTCCAAACCACCGCCTACCGTCAAGCCTCGCAACGACGATCGCATCAAGGGTGCTAGAGAGCACATTGAGCCTATTGTGGCAGCGTTGGAGTCGCTCAACGAAAAGATCCAAGGACAGGTCGTCCTTGCTCCCAAGTTGGGCGCCGACGAAACTTCTTCCACGGCGGACGAGATTTATCATGAGCACCGCGAGCGCCCCTTTTACTTGAACGATGCCAACTATCCCAGTGCCATTGTTCTTGTCAAGACTCATGAGGATGTCTGTGAAGCAGTCAAGTTTGTCGCGTCTCTCGATACTGCCAAATACAAACTCTGCATTGCGGGTGGTTGTCACTCGGCCTACTGCATGGTCGATCACAGTATCGTGGTAGACATGAAGAATCTGAACGAGTGTGTGGTGGATACCGATGCCCTCTGTATGACGATTGGAGGAGGTGCCAAAATCGAGGACGCGCACGCCGCACTCAAGGGCACCGGATATGGATTTGCAACTGGTACCAATGGTGACACTGGAATTTCGGGATTGACCATGGCCGGAGGCGCCGGCTACTTGGGAGGTACGGCGGGATACGGATGTGACACTGTGACGGCAGCGAAAGTGGTCTTGCCTTCTGGAGAATTGGTGACTGCGACGGACGACAATGAGCACGCCGATTTGCTGCGAGCATTGCGAGGCGGTGGAGGTAACTTTGGCGTGGTGGTGGAATGGACCTTCAAAATATACGATGTTTCCAATGTGCTTGGAGGGACCGTCGTACAAATGTGTCCGACTATGAACTCCATCAAGAGAGTATTCACCCATTATGCAGAATGTCTGGAGGATATTCCAGATGAGTGCTACTCCATTTGTGCCTTGCCTGCTGGAGCTCCCGTCTTTGCCAACGTCTTGACCATGATCGGTCCGGATACACCCAAAGAAGTAGCCGAAGTGCCATTCTTTCAACGAATTTGCAAGCTGGATGGTGCCTGGTTCAAAATCAGCAACGATCTGGGACGAAAGGACTACATTGAAGAGGTCACTGTCATGCTGGAGCCTCTCCAGAAAAGAACCTTTGGCGTGGCATTGGGAGCCATGGTGTACAGTTTTGACGAAGCCATGCGCGATGCCCTCATCCACTTTGCTCGAGTGGATTATCCCAAGAAGAATAAGCGCGGTTCTGCCATTTTGGTCCTGGGATTGACCGGAGAAATGAGGCGGAACGATGGCAGCAAATCCTCCTTGCGCCATCGCAAGGCTCAAGCCTGGGTGGTCGTTAATGGAGAGTGGGACCCTTGGGCCAGTGAGGAAGACATCCAAGCGGTCAAAGATTGGACGAAGCGGATCAAGGCCAAGATTGTTGAGCTGGGAGGAGAGGATGGACCTCACAACTTTTGTGATACAGATGGTCGCCGCATCAAGTTCTTTACGGATGAGCAACGTTCCTTCTTGGAGGGAGCCAAGAAGAAGTACGACCCTAACAATCTGATGACTCTCAACAAGAATATTATCAGTCATGCGGAGTAGAGGGTGACAAGGACATGATCAAAAATTATTTGGAGTAGATGGAACAATCACCAGCTTGGGTGGCGAGTCCAAGTAGTACCGGCAGTGTCTTTTATGCCGAGACTGGCCAAGGGCTTGCTTGAGCAGAAGGGAAGGGCAACCTGTAATGCAATGTACCGCTTCGTAGATAATCCACCTACTCTAAACCCCGCGATATAATGCACCGTACACGATATTTTACGAACCATTAGACTACCTCTTCCCACATGTCTGGTGAGAGGTCAGTTTAGTGTGCGGTTGGCGAGGCGTGGGTTCCTATTGAAGAGAAGCCTGATCCATCCACTCCTGAACAGTTGACCAGGACTCAGCCAATCCTGCCAATCGTGGTCCCCACACCACCACCAAGCTCTCTTCCCCAAGTGAAACCGTGGATGCAAAATCCAGACGTGCTGATGTCGAGGAAGAGTTCTGGTACGTTACAACCCCACACAAAAACCACTTCGATGAACACAGAATCCAGGCAAACAAAAACAAACCCCCAACCAAAGAAAACGAAAACTCTACTAGGAACAAAGGAACCAAACAATCAGACGATGAGAAAGGAAATTGAAGTCCGTTTTGGACGCAGGAAGCGTGTCGGAAGTGACAGAAAGAGAACGCAATTACATTGCTTGATGGATGCTGCGATGGCGCAAGCAGTAGAACCGACCCAAGTCGAGAAGAAATTAGATTTCACTTGCACGGGCGGCGGCGACACAGAAGTGGTTGTCGTCGGAGAACGCAAAAAGGCAGTTGAACGTCTCGCCGGGAAAGAGCAAAGGCAGATTTCCGAGACTTCTCCTGCTGGCAAGAAGCTGAGCAGAAGGGAAAGAAGAAAGAAAGAAAAAATGGCTTTGGCTGCTGCACAGCAAGCTGAAGCGTCCGCTCTGGCGGTCCAGGGTTCGTTGGAAGGAGCTCAATTTGCTTGCTCTCAGACCCCGGTAGAAGATTCTCAACAGTGGAAGAACTCGCTTAACGTCAGTGTCCCTTCGTTTAGCATCAGTGCAGCGGGGAAGACTCTGTTCGATGATGCGGCCCTCTCTCTTACTCAGGGGAGACGGTATGGACTGGTGGCCCCCAACGGGCACGGCAAATCGACCTTGCTCAAAATGATTGCGACAGGGAAGTTGAATATTCCACCACGCATCGATCATCTCTACGTGGAACAGGAGGTGCTTGCAGATAGATGATACACCGGCAATCAACGCGGTGATGAAGGCCAACAAGCAACATTGGGCGCTGTTACAAGAAGAAAAGGAGTTGGAGGAAAACTGGATTCGGAAAACTACGACGCTTCCGAGTTACAAAGGCTTCAAGAAGTGCACTCGGAGTTGAGTAGCATCGGAGCTGATGCAAACGAAGGGAAGGCCCGGAGATTGCTTCACGGATTGGGCTTTGACACTGAGATGCAGAACAAGCCAACGAGACTCTTTTCTGGTGGCTGGAGAATGCGCATATCCCTTGCAAGGGCACTATTCCTGCAGCCGAAGTTGCTCATGCTGGACGAGCCTACAAATCATCTAGATCTGAATGCCGTGATTTGGCTTGACGATTACTTACAGGCCTTACAGAGCACGCTTCTGATTGTGAGCCACGACCAAGCTTTTTTGAATGGCGTCTGTCAAGAGATTCTCCATATCGAAGACAAAAAGCTCCTTTCCTACAAGGGAAATTATGATACTTTCAAGAGGGAACAGACGCTCAAGTTCCAGAAGCTGTCGAAAGCCTGGAACGCCCAGCGGAAACAAGGGAGCAAAACTAAGGGCGGCGGAGCGGAGCTCGTCAAGCGTCCCAGAGACTACAGAGTGTATCTGGAATTCGCAGATGTCCCAAGTCTCCGTGGGAGCGTTTTGGACGTGACGAGAGCGAGCTTCCGATATTCCGGTGTCGACCCGATTATATTCCGTGACATTGACTTCAGTATTGGAATGGAAAGTAGGATATGCGTTGCTGGCCTCAACGGGACAGGCAAATCGACTCTGATTAAGATGTTAACAGGACAGGTCGTGGCATCAAAGGGCGAGGTAAGGAGGAATCCCAGGCTTCGGCTCGGCACTTTCAATCAGCACGCATCCGATGTTCTCCCTGGCCACAAGACCCCAACGGAGTTTCTGCGCGAAAGACACAAAGAAGAGGGCTACCAGGACGTATGCAAGATTCTGGGCACATTCGGGCTGGGGCGACACGCACATGAAATCCCCATACGGGATCTTAGTGGTGGTCAAAAGGCTCGGGTAGTCTTTGCGGACCTCACCCTAGAGGCACCCCACATCTTGCTGCTTGATGAACCCACCAACAACTTGGATTTGGAAACTATCGACGCTCTTGTGGAAGCCATCAACGCGTTTAACGGAGGCCTGGTTGTGGTCACCCACGACCAGAGGTTGATTGATGCTTGCAACTGTGAGCTCTGGGTGGTGGGAAACCAGAAGGTTGAAAAGTGGAAGGGTAACTTTGAGGACTACAAAGCTATGATGCTTTCGAGCATGAAATTGGAAGCGCTTAAGCAAGAGGAAGCGCATCGGAAGAAGCAAGAATCGAAGGCTGCAGAGAGAGCGAAAAAACTCAAGGGATGGAGAAGAAAGGATAGCGCAAGGATTGATTGCGATGACTGATGACGGATGGTCACAACCAAGAGATAGCATTTGGCAATGAAGCTTATTTATTAAGACTTGATTCAGTTTGGATTGACGCTACATGTGGTTTCCACAAGCAAACTAAAACTGTATAAAACGTGAACTTGAACTACAAAAAAAAGGAAATTGGAAGGGCTTCTTTTAGCGGTGTGCATGTGGTATCGTAGTGGTGCCCAGTGTGACTGGCTGGCTCGGCTCTGTCGAGTTTTGGTGTGTCTGGCAGGCTCTCAAGCAACGGAAGCTGATATTGATGAGGTGCATTGCAACGATGGATGTTGGCTAGCTAGTAGGCTAGCTAGTAGTAGAGGCACGGCCAGAGTGGCAAGGAAGGAGGTATCATAATAGATACATGGAGAATTCTGGATATGCGAGCCTGTACTAGGCTCAACGTCAGGCTAAGCAGACGGTCAACTTGCAATTTGTCTCTCTTGTTTGCGACTATTCTAGCTACCTACTAGCTAGCCAGCGGTAGCACTCCTTCCGCAGCACCTTTTGTCTGTTGGCTGGCTGCTCTGAGTGCTAACAAGCGAGTACTAGCTAGCTAGTGGAACAGCAAGTTTTCGTGCGAGGAATCACCGGTGACAGGACAACTCACACTGTACTTAGCTGGCTTGCTACCATGCTCACCTACTTGCACAATATACAATTCGTCATCCGCTACCTAGTAGCACCCTTTACAAAAAGCAACCATGACATGGCGACCCACGACGCAATAGGAGCTCACTTACTTTTAAGTTGCCGTCTTTCTACAGCAAACAAAAGGTCCAAGACCACCTATCTCTGCGACGCACCACACACCACACACCACAGTTGCCAAAGCATCGAAGGACCGAGGTATGACCACTGAAACATGGCAACACTACAAACACTTGCAAAGTCAAGACCAGAAAATGGCAGAGTTCTTGACAATGGCCAACATGTTAAAAATGCCGTCGTCGCCAACCCGTCGTATACTTTTAATGCCACCAATACATGTAGAGGCAATTCTATTGCTATGGTGTATTGAGTACTCCTAGCTAGAGTAGTACTCTCCGGGCCGTTTTTCGTGCAACCGTCCGGAGAACAGATCGGAAACTTCAACATGATATAGTTAGAGGCCGAGTGATGGCTTGTTTGAAAGCTAATTCTTTCCTCTATGCAGTCATATATAACACTTAATATGTTTCTGAATATGGCTTAAGCTAACAGACTTGCTTTTAAACAGCCATATTGTGAGTACCGGTCAGGTCGCCACAGCCGAAACAGCTTATAAGTATGAGGTATCGCTGAAATCAGTAAGACTTAGACAATTTGGTTTTACTGAAAACAGCTAAAAGGAACTATGTCCTGTGAGCAAACTCGATTGAAGTGGCTTTTTTATATGATATTCATTATGGATACGGCCGGCTCGATTCTACATAAGGGACCAGTTTCCTTGTTGCACCAAAAATGGCCCGGAGTACTCAGAGTAGACAGCAGGTACGCGGTGCTGCAAAGCGCAAAGGCTCTTTGTAAAAGTCCGCTTCAAGACCTAACTGGATCATTAGTAGCTCAAAAAGTAAGTGTCAATACTACGACCGAACTGGCAGGTTTGATCGTCTACTTCTTCGTCTACCAACATTCTCTGGGGACATTTGCTGTTGCAGTTCTCTTGAAGTGAAGTTGTATCGGGCCTCGGTATTTATTGACCCTTTTGACTGAGTGCCCCTGCCTCAAAGATCGATGGTATTATTTATTGCCCTATTTAGGTACCAAAACGCTTGGAGAACTCTACGTAAGGAAGTGGTGGCTTTGCTTTGGATTCCGTAGGAGTGAGTCTCTTTCCTACCTACCTTCAGTACTCAGTAGTGAAAAGAAGACAACGAGAAGCTAGAGAGATTGGTTTCTCTTTTCATTCTTTCGGAAATGACTGATGCTTCTGCAAGGTTTGGGTGTTAGTGTGGTAAACAAGGTTCTCTAATTGTATTGTACCCCACGAAGCTGAAATATAACGCGATAAAATATGCTCTCAACCTGGTTTACTCTCACGCTGAACTTTTCCAGATGCCATTTTGAAGGTGAACGTCCAGGCAAGTATGAACTTCAGCTGAACTTCGGTCTTTATGTCTAAAACCTGTCTCATCAAATGCCAAGGTAAACATCAATCTTCTTAAATCGCCAAATAAATGTTTCAGTGTCGAGACATGGCTTGAGATGGTTTTGAACAGTGGAGTGAGACATCAAGGTCGTACCTATCTTCTCTATCTTGTCCGACTGATGGTTCTACTAGATCTAGTCTATCCCTGGCTAGCCAGCTACTAGAGTTGAGTTGATTGTGTGGGCGGGGCGGGGTTGGAACCTCAAACGCTGCGTCAATGACACTCCTGCATGCAGTGCGCGTGGATAGAGCATTGTTGTCCCCTCTCTCAAGTGCCTGTACTGTATAGACACAATTCATAAATGGCTGATATCCATGCTGTCTTTTGAGTTTTGGTTGGACTGTGTCTTTCTGATACTTTGTTGATTGGCGGTGGTACCAACAACATCGCTCCAATGATGCCAAATCAGTATGGTCATTGGAGCTCCCTCCATTGATGCTGCAACAATGCTGGATGCCCAAGGTCTATCTAGCTAGCTCGTGTTTCTAGCTAGAGGCATTGTATACAGAGGTTCATTTCTGAATCCAAACGACAGATATTTCTTTTCATGTCCTGTGGCACTGGTAATGGTCAATGGTGCGAGCCCTGTTTGCGACCTAAAGAGCTCCAAAAGCACGTACAGCACCAGTGTTTTTGCAACTGCTACCGGTACCGTAGTAGAAATAATCCGAACTCAGTTTGGCATCGAGGAAAGCGCCCACCTTAGTTCCTCAAAAATGGATCCTCCTTCTTTGCCTCTGACCTCTAATACATGAATTGCCTCACCTTTAGAAGCAGCCTTCTCTGCCATTTTCCAATGGAGACTCCAGTACCAGTGTACAGTAGCACTACAGTAGCGAGTGCTTCGCCGGTGTAAAGATCAGATTGTCCGCTAAGAGGCCCACCGGAGGCAACTTCGCCGGTTGAAGACTAGCTAGATCTAGCTACTGATCGGTGGCACTGCTCTCAATGTTCTTTCTACGAGCTCTTCTAAGATTACTCACAGCAAGCGCTAGCTGGCTAGAGCGGGTACCAGGTACCGGGTAACCACCTCGCCTGATCAGTCTCTGCCCTTTGAAAGTCTCACAATCCTCAATCATCCAGAACCCAAAAGCCACACCACCAACCAACCCACTACTACAGCTCGCTCCCACTAACTATCTACAGAGTACTAGTATACCATGACTACTGATACTGATACTCCCAAGATTTCCTCTGCGGGCCACATTCTGGCCATGAACAATGTCGCCTTGACGCGCATTCTGCAGGACAAGCCATCCGAGTGTTTGGAGATCTTTCGCTATGCTTTGCAACAGCTGCAAGGATCTCTACAAGCCATGTCGTCCAATCAAGTTTATTTGGCCGCCGCTGCTTCCCATCCACCGACTTGCGCTACCACGGCCACCCCGCAGTTCCAAAGTGTTCCTCTTGACACGTGCAAAACCAACGCGGCCGCGCAGAGTAACAATGGCACCTTTTCCTTTTTCCATCGCATGATGACATTGTCTCCTGCTTCTCTTCAACAAACTACTTCTACTATCTCTACTAGCGATGATAACAACAACACAGTGGACACTTCCCTCCTCCAATTCCAAAATTCCCTCTTGGTGACCCTCTTTTTCAACATGGCCGTCTGTCATCATCATCTTGGTCTGCGACAAGGCAAATCGGGAGAATTGCAAACGGCACTGCAATTGTACGAACTCGCCTTTTCCATGGTCGAAGGATCTGCGTTGGCATTAAAAGATCAACAAATGCTCCTCTTGTGTCTTTACAACAACATGGGACATGTCCATTCCTGTTTTAGCAATACCGCCGCCACACAAGCCTGTGTCGATTGGATTCAACGCATCTTTCTCGCGTTTCCACATGCCCAATCACAACCAGAAGAAGAAGCCAATTTGGCATTTGATTACGAATTCTTTGTCCAGTACATGCCACTACGACCGTGTGAACAAGGAAATATTGCAGCGGCGGCATAAAGAAAACAAAAACAACCAACCAACAATGCATAAATAAATGATAGATAGATTTGTACAATTTCCAATTTCCATTTTAAAAACCAAAGCTGCTAGAGAACCAACAACAGCTTCAGCTACGAAAACATACATTACTTGCTAGCTAGCTAGTCACTTCTTTCAATATAGCATGAACCATGCCTAACTAAAGTAGCACCCGGTCAGTAGCTTATGGCGTACCGATACTACCGGTATATCTTTAGGTAACGCTGCTATCTTTTGTGGTACCGCTCCCAGCAGAAGCACCACGTTTAAACGTGGACGTGCTCGTATTTGTTGACACGCAAATAGGGTGCCAGTACGGAGCTCTGGCCAGGTTCGTTCGCTTCCCCTCCTCCTCCAAGTCGGAGCCTGATCGATGGTGGAAACCGCTTATTACTTGTCGTGGTACATATTATGGTCGAATGATTGCGTCCGCAAATATCTGTTAGCTAGACTAGCTAGACCAGTATGATATGGTACTACAATACAAGCAAGTCACAGACGCAATCTTTTAAAATCTCGTTTGGACTAAACTTTTTATTTTAAAGCCCAATCAATGGCCGGGGATGACCACATAAATTGAATGACATATCGGTACCAGTAGTAGATCTACAATGAAAATCAAAACAACGAGATCGTCCCAGACGGTCCATTGGCTGCTTGTCGACTTTGTCTCAACGGCACCTCCTGATGTTGATCCGAGAGCTTGACACGGATGGAATCGAATCGATCTCAGCCTCTGTAGCAATCGTATAGCAGATTCCCCATCTTTAGCGTCATGCATTCGATGCAGTAATTAATTAATCAGCCACCGCACTCTAGCTATAGCTGGTGAGCTTTCCAAGGAGCAGAGGGAACAGCGTGAATGGGGCTCACAGCAATGGAGCTGCCCAAATACACGACGAAATCCCTGGCTTGTAGGAGCAAATCTGCAGATATGTGGTGATGTTGGTGTTGTGTCCAGACGTCGCAGTAGCTAGCTCCCTAGACCTGCGGATGCTGCTGCTGCTGATAGAACGGAATCGTCTCCTTTCGTTCTCGTAATTGGGTGAGCACTGTATTTCTCAGAGTCTGGTATTCTTGTTGGGTCACTCCCTGCAACAATCGCACCCGACGAACCAAGTCATTCCAGCTGTCGAACCGTTTGGCGAGTCGCCCCACGTCTTCCAGCATCCACGCCACGTACGATAGCTGATAGAGTTGCGTCCGTTGTGCTTCCAGACTGTTGTCATGATTATTTCCCTCCACGCAGAAGATAATGTCAATGTGATCCTTCCAATAAGAGGAGTTTAAAAGTAGGGCTGTGTTGTCGTCATCATCTTCATCATCTGTGATTGCCATGGCATAGCATAGGAATTCGTGGTTGCAAATGCGTCGAAAGATCCATAGAACTTCATGGGAGGGATGCCGTTCCACGAGTTGTTGGGCCACAGTGATGGAACTGATCATCATGGCGTGTACAAGCTGTGTAGTATCGTTGTCTGGAACTTGATGATGATCCTGCGGATTGTGTTGTTGTAGTTGTTGCCGTCGAAGTAACTGCAATACCATTCCTCCATAATGAGCGGCGGAATGATCGCTGACATGGGATTGCAACCAGCGCGTGGTGGATTGCCATTGGTCTTGTAGCAACTGCGTGTAGTGGTCGGCCAAAGTACGTGTACCGGATGTCGAATCGTCCTGGAGCATGTGATGAATCTTTTGCAGCATTTGGCTGCGATGAGTCCACGCGTAGTAATTTTTGGGATATCGGTCGGCGATTCTGGCACAAATTTGGATTTCGTCTCGTGCCAGTTGAACCATGTTACTATATATGCATGTTGTAGTTGTAGTACATGTAGTAGAGAAAGTATTCTCCTGGTCATCATGATCATCATTGGGTGGCGGCGGTGGCGGCAATGCGGACAGCAGCTGAAGGATTCTTTGCTGCAAGACAAACTTTCGATGGAACCAACTGGTGGGTGCTTTGGTGTGACGTGTCATGAGCAGATTGACAAAGTCCAATTCTCGTGTCCACAGATCCTCATGGCATTGCACTGATAGTAGAGCTCGTTTGCGATCGGCCCACGCCGTGGCATGATCGGGACACACCAGCAACAGACAACTCGTCACTTTCAATACGCTATCACAGTCTTGGAGTCTTGCAGTTCGATACGCCGTTCGAAAGTCACGGGCCAACCACGGCAAATCTCCCGCGTGCAATCCCAAGTGACCCTCTTGCAGGACAAACGGATTCTTAGTATTGTCATCCGGACTCCGTAGAATGGCAATATCGAATTCCTTGGGGTTCAAACACAGCAATTCCCACAGCTGGTCCAACGCGTTCAACGCGTTCATCTCTTCCTTCTTGGCTTGGCTTGGCTTTGTTACGTGTACACTCTCTCAATCCAAAGGCGAGGGCGAGAGGGCAAGGGCAATGGCCGAGGAAGAGGGACAGGAAGAGAGGAGAGAGGAAGATCCAAAAAGATTAACTCGGCAGAGCTGTTTTCAAAACTTACACAACACCGTAGTAATCTCTCGAACTTTGAAGCATCTCAAGGTGGTTTTAGAAGAGACACTCCGACCAGCTAGCTAGCTAGAGAGTGCTACAGTGCATCTTGCTTGTGCATATCGAAGAGAGCATGTCCCTTCCGAGTGACTCGACGGTTGTCTAACTAATCACACACCACAGGAGGCTCCACCGCGGTCATACCCACCGTACGATACAGTAGGAGGAAGCGACGTTGCATGCATTGGCAAAGCACCAGGATGCTCTAGCCAGCCCTGGCTCATTCATTCATTCATTCATTCATTCATTCATTCATTCATTCATTCATTCATTCATTCATTCATTCATTCATTCATTCATTCATTCATGAAGCACGTTCGAGCGATGCTATCTGTGAAAGGCCTTTACAGTCAGCTTGTTTCTTCGTATAATATTATGTTGGAACGAATGATTGTGTGGTGGAGCGACCATGGACCAGCAAGGCCATCGTCGAGATGGCTGCCAAGAAATGAGACTTGACACAATGGATGCCGCCAAATCGGTGTGACGGTCCACGAAAAGCTAATTCGTCGCTTTAGTAGAGGACCTCCTATCTATCTGTGAAATAGCTTACTTAATTACTTGCTTGTGCAAACAAGAGAACAGACGGTGACCGAATGAATACAAACAATTTGCCAGTGGAAAACAGAAATCTACAGTACAGGTAAACTAAAATAGCTATATAGTTGGCAAGAGCAGTGGTGTTTTATGAAATAATCTGGTGATCTATAGTATTGGTTTTGTTTGATTGTTGTTCGTGCTGTATAGTAAAAGGATATGCATTACAATGAAAGTTTGCGTCCAAACTCCTCCAAGGCGTGCTTCTCGGCATGCCGTTTGCACTTTTCAATAAACTCAGGGGAAACCGTGTCTCCATCAAAGCGTAGCAACTCTTGAACGTCTTCCTGTAGTTCTTCGTCCGTACGTTCCTCATCGCTTACTACAAGCTTCATTTGTGAGAGGACCCAATCTTCATCACTTTTTTTACGTTGCCATTGAAGGAACACTTCGTGGGCTGGATGGATGGGGCCTGTTATTGTCTTTGGAGTCACTTTTGGGGGAGGATTCTGCTTCATTTCCTTGCTGCGCTTCAAGTGATGCGCCATCCAGGTTGTGAATTCTTCGACTTCCTTTTGCTTTCTCGCCTTTACGCGGCATTGCTTTTCGTAGAGGGCAAGCATTTCTTCCGGAGATCTGCTCATGGTGGGATGCTGTATATATGTGTTGTGAGTTGTGTGGTGATGTTCTATGGTGTGATGCAATACTGAATGACGCAACTCTCAATTTATGTGACAGACGAAGAGTGATGGCAGATTGTGGGAGGTGTCACCGTTGAGACTCGCATTGAGGTCCCTCGATGGGTGCAGAAACGTGACGGAAAAGGATGGTTCCACCCAAGCTCATCGTGATGGAACCTGATGGACGAATTCAGACAGATCAACTATTGTCGTCGGCAAGGTAACAGGACCTTCGCCTCTACTCTACTTTGAGCCTAACAG